>CAUYLG010069914.1:0-117242 GCA_963573385.1 Cacajao melanocephalus
GGCTCCTCCGCCGGGAATCTCCTAGTCTGTGGGCAACAAAAATTCGTCTGAAAGTGCGGCGTCCACTCGCTCTCTGCGCTTTCACTGGGAGCTACAATCCTGAGCTGTTGTTAATCGGCCATCTTGGATCTCTCCAATATTATGGTATTTTAATGATAGCTAATTACAATATTTTATGAGTTAATCTTCCTAATTTAATTTTCTAATTCCAGACTTCCCAGTGAAGTCAACCAGTTGTGGATTGAAAATATTCAGAAAAAAAATGTGTCTGTACTGAACAGTACAAACATTTGTCTTGTCGTTATTACTCATCCAATACAGTTTGACAGCTATTTATCTAGCATTTACATTGTATTAGATATTGCAAATAATCTAGAGATGACTTAAAGAGTATAGGAAGATATGTGTAGGTTATATGCAAATACTCTGCCATTTTATATCAGGGGTGTCCTTGAGAGTTCCTGGAGCCAACCCCCAAAGATACAGAAGGTGATTGTATATAAGTGTGTGTGTGTGTGTGTGTGTTGAGTATGCATGTAGACATATGTATATACACACACATACGGTAGGTCCTCAAATAGACTGTAGGCCTTTGAAGGCAGTCAGCATCTATTTCTTATAACCTTTTGATACTCTAGTGCCAATCATAATGCTTTGTACTTCAGAGAAACTCAGTAAACAGTGTTTTAATTATAGTGGTCAAGACAACAGTGTATCATCTCACAGACCTAAGAAAAAATCTAATAATTCACTATTGACATGACTGCCTCATTCTGATGGGGCTACTTTTGATGAAAGAGCAAGCAGACCTGGCATTTCCTCTGGCTTTCTCTGCAACTATTAATATTTCTTATACCTTCTTGGAAATTCCTTACTGCCTGGGTCAGGAGAGGTATAGCTTTGAGAATTCAATTGTGTGAAGAATGTTAGCAAAATGGATTTGTATTCCTTCAGCTCAAGAACAGAAATGCCAAGAAATTTGGAAGACAGGAGGAAGTAGAGGCATGGATAATGAGGCACAAGGAAAAGCACAGGAATGTTTCTCTGCCATTTTAGCATTTATCTTTTGGTGAATTTTGCTTTCTGTATACAGCTCACCTTTCTCTGTATCTGTCTCTACTGCATGATTCCTTCTCATTCCCACATTTTAAAGAGTTGTAGAAGGTAACAAGTATTTAATATCAAAAGACTGGGAATATAAGGACTGAGCAACAAAGACGTTCAGTGGGAAATGTTATCAGATCGTCTAGGAACCCCTTTTGAGTAGGAACCAGACTTGTTCTAGGGCAGATAAAAGAAGAAAATGTGGAAGTCAAAAAGAGAAATAAAATATTAATATTCTTTTTTTTTTCTCAGTAAATTCTCTTGCCACAATGTGTTAGGTATATTAGCACCTTACAGCTTAAAAATGACAACCATATATATACCTAGACATGGTGTCAAGCTTTGGATGAAGGTGGAAATCATTCGCTGGGGGGTCTAAAGGGGCCTAAGAATTGTCTAGGAGGAATAGAGGTCAGGGAATTAAGAGTGTTTTCTTTCATGTACATTTTGAGCCCTCTTTTAAATTTTTCTTTCCTACTTTATCTTCATTTTTTCCTTAAAGATTTTAGTTTTACATAGAATTGTTTAAAAATAAAGCCTCATTGTTGATCATGTGAGAATGTATTAATCGTTGTCATTTTTTCAGTGATATCACATTTAAGGACAAATTGTCAGCCACTAAATTCATGAAATCCTTCATCCTTAATAGCTACAGAATCTTTAACTTAGAATATTTTTGAAAAAAGTGTAAAACAGACTATCAATATGTTTTCATTTACCTCTTGGTGAACTTTGGCATTGCTGTTTTATTTGGTTGGTGCAAAAGTGTTTGCAATTTTTGCCATTGCTTTTAATGGCAAAACTGCAATTACTTTTGCACCAACCTAATACAGAGGCACATGAGTGCTGAACAGGAGGGAATCGGTAATGATTCTGCAAAGGTGGTCAGATCCCTACTCACAAATCAGTATTCCCATTAATAACTCAGTGGGGTTTCTTTTTCAAGTGTTTTTATATCAGCCTTTGGCTCCTGGCCAGTCCTTCTTAGTTTCCAGAATGTGGCTGAGAGCAACAAGGGTGTAATAAATGAAGTCTTTACAAAGAATTAGCCCATCAGCTTTGAGGAACTCCTCAATGGGTTGGCCAAGGAAAGAGAATGGCCGATGAGCTCTGGTGGTGAATCCCAGTACCTTGATTCTATTCCCTTAACTGCCACGATTTAGCTGTTTAAACATGATGCTAGTCATGAAAATATGCTGAACGTATGTAGATCTTAAAAGTTCCCTGCTACTTGAGTTTCTTTATATGTTCTACATCACATAGAATTTGGGACAAAAACAAGGCCAATCACCTTACAATGAAACTTAGCAAACAGCCCATACTTATTTTTTCCCTCTGCTGAGACACAAAAACACATACACCTGTGCTTTGTTTATTCTTATTTTGGGCTGTTAATTTTTCTCCATGGTCCATTCCAAGATAAAGCTCCTTTGAAGGTGGAAAAAATATCTGGTTCATCTTTGTCTTCTTAAAGCTGCATTTCTAAAGTGAGTCCAATGGGAAACATTGCAATAATAAATTAGATGCAATTACACACTCCCCCCAAAAAAAGAGGGCCGGGGAAGGCTCTGTGTAAAATCTGTTTGTGAAACAAAAAGGGAACATAGAACACAGGGTTTCCTGCACAGAACACTTCACCACCCACCTTTTCTTCTGGAAGGGAGCATTTTTTCTCTTGATATTTGTCTTAGGATCAGAGTTTTTTGGGATTCACTTTGTGACACAGGCCTAAAGTAGAAAACTTTGTAGTAAGCAGAAAATACTAAATATAGCAGGTGACTCTAAGCCATATATTTTTCTCTTCAAATGATGCTAATTGGTGTTCTGCTTTATTTTGCTGGTGTCTTACAACCTGGTACACTTGGGAGAGCCACAGGGTCATTTATTGAAAATTCAGAACAATGGGCAGAAGTACTTGTTGAGTATAGGCTAACTTCTACCACAAGTGTTAGGTGTCTAATGGTTTGGGAGAAGGGGAAGGAGAAACAGGGATGGAATATGCTTGAATAAGAAGGAATTTTAAAAAATAAAAGGAACAGGAGCAAACATTATTAAAGAGAAGGGAGATAATACCAGGGGTAAAGATTACTTTCAATCAGATGAATCAGTCCTGAAGAGGTCACCTAGGCTGTCTGGTTAGAACAGGCAGAAGAAACTAGAAATCCAGAAACCCCAAAACTGGGATACTGAAGGGAAAAAGGGATAGGTGTCCAGGAAAATAGTTTGTGGAAGCTAGGTGTTGCTCTGGCTTTGTGCACAGAAAATGCTCAGTGAATAGCCTTTGAAGAATGGACACCAATGGATAAAACAAGTTGATATTTAATCAAAGGGTTTTTGAGTTAGGTGGTTTCAAACATTCTTTCTGCTGAGGATCAGATATAATGTCAGACTATGGCTGGGCTGGGTGCTGCAGGAGGAGGAAAATCAAACAAAACTGAGCAGGAAAAGACGGGCAGAGAACAAAGCAGTTACGAACGTCAGGCTGAGGTGCTAAATAAATACATCCCTCTCAAGTCTCTCATTTCTCCTGTTGAAATGCACCCTAACAGCTGCTAGTTTAGTACCCACTTTGGGTTCTCTGTTTAGTCACTGAAAACAGATACTGTCATCATTTCAGCAGAGAATATCTGTAGATAACACGTTTCATATATATTTACATAGCAAATTTACAGCCAACAAAAGATTGCTCTGATGAATATACAAGGAGAAAGATTAAAATGTACAAATATGCTTAGTGCTTAAGAGAAAACATTTACCTCATTTTCTTCCTGTTGTGAGGGTAGATGCTTAAGATGGCATGAAAAAAAGCTATTCTTTCTGCATTTATTCTGAAGCTTTGTTCATTGTTATGACAATATTGCCATTTGCATTTTAAACAGTTTTTAAAAGATCTATATTTCTAGTTCACATTATATAATATTCATCTAGCATGTTCACAACAAGATAAAGCTACTAAAATCAGGGAAGATCACTGAGGTTTAAGGTGGTTATTACAGTAAGGTGGTTAAAAGAGTTAGAGTGCCTGAGATTGTATCCTGGCTTTGATACTTGACACCGTACGACCTTCGATAAGTCACTTTACTTTCTGTGCCCCAGTTATTTAATCTGTAAAAGGAGGGAAATAGTATCTCATTTGTAGGGTTAGTTAGAGATTAAATTAGTTAATAGATGTGAGGCACTAGACCTGTACCAGGCACAAAGTAAATGCAACAGAGTACTAACTCTTGCTATTGCTATTGTTATTAATATTGTTATTAAAGATCATAAAGTTGTAGGAGCCAGTGGCTGAGGTTGGTTTTGCGGTTTTCTCTAATCTTCTTATATCAACCTGCTCTCAAGTTCTTTGCTTCAGTTTCTGAAGTTGCCAAATCATGCGAGAATACAAGGTTTCTTTACCCTGTACTTATACTTTATCTCAGTTGCAATAGCCTTTTATTTCTGTATTTTCTATGTTTATAGTGCTTTCACTCAATCAAAATACTTACTAAACACTTACTCTCTGTCTGGCATAGATTTTTTGCCCAGTAGAAGCAAGGCAAAAGCCAACACCAAAGTCCAATTGACCTGGAGCCACAGGGAAGAGGATGGGAAATCACCCTGCACTTGTGGAATTGACATTCTAGTTCAGGCAGGTGGAGAACAAGCAAGTAAACAAGCAAATAACAACAATTTCAGGACACCTGTGAAGAAAACGAAGCATTATATGAGAGTGACTAAATGAGGCCGAGAAATCTAACTCTGATTGGCTGCCCAGGCCATGGAATACTTTGCTGAGAAGATTCTAGGTTGGAGAAGAAGATTCAGAAGAGATGAATTTCTTTTTATTACTGAGTTCATTTTGGATTATGGCTTTCTGCCCAACAGGGAAGTTGTCTAGACTAGTGCTGTCCCATAGAAATATATTGTGAGCCACTTATAAAATTGGAGGTTTCTTATAACCATATTTAAAAAGTTAGAAGAGCTGGGCATGGTGGCATGCCTGTAGTCCCAGCTACTTACTGGGGAGGCTAAAGTGGAAGGATCATTTGAGTCCAGGCATTCTGGGCTATAGTGCACTATGCTGATTGGGGTCCACACTAAGTTTAGCATCAATATGGTGACCTCCCTCGGAACAGAAAACCACCAGGTTGCCTAAAGAGGGGTGAACTGTCCCAGTTCAAAAACAGAGCAGGTCAAAACTCTCATACTGAACTGCAGTGGGATTGCACCTGTGTATAGCCACTGCATTCCAGCCTGAGCAACATAATGAGACCTCATCTCTTAAAAATAAGTAAATATTTACATAAAAATATAAAAAGAGTTAGTTGTAATTACTGTTAATAACATATTTTAACACACCAAAAATGTTATTTCAACCTGTAATCATATGAAAAATCATTGAGATATTTTATATTCTTTCTTTTTTTTCTAAGTCTTCAAAATCCAGTATGTCTTTGATGCTTATTTAGTACATCTCAACTGGACTTGCCACATTTCAAGTGCTCAGCAGCCACAGGGGGTTGGCGCCATCACATTGGATAGCACCCCTGCCTTGGTAGCACCCCTGCATTGGCAGCACCCCTGCCTCGGTAGCACACCTGCCTCGGTAGCACCCCTGTGTTGGCAGTACCCCTGCCTCGGTAGCACACCTGCCTCGGTAGCACCCCTGCCTCAGTAGCACCCGTGCCTTGGTAGCACCCATGCCTTGGTAGCACCACTGCCTTGTACCACCCCTGTGTTGGATGGCGCCCTTGTGTTGGATAGTGCCACTGTGCTGGGTAGCACTATTGCTTTGGATAGTGCTGGCCTAGATCACAGGTTGACAACTGTGGCCCTTGGGCCAAATCTGGCTAGCCACCTGCTTTTTTCTCTTTGCTTTTCTTGAGATAGAATCTTGTTCTGTCGCCTAGGCTGGAGTGCAGTGACACAATCTAAGCTCACTGCAACCTCCGCCTCTCGGGTTCAAGTGATTCTTTTGCCTCAGTCTCCCCACGTCGTTGGGACTACAGGCGCCTGCCACCATGCCTGGCTAATTTTTGTATTTTTAGTAGAGATGAGGTTTCACCATGTTGGCCAGGCTTGTCTCGAACTCCTGACTTCAGGTGATCCACCCACTTCTGCCTCCCAAAGTGCTGGGATTACCGGCATGAATCACTGCACCTGGCAACATCTGTTGTTTTATATGAACTACCAGCTAAGCATTTAAAAAAAAAATTTTAACATGGGTAAATTTTAAATGGTCATATAAGCACCGAAAGTAGTCTTGATTTTGTCTTAAAACTTAAAATATTTAGTCTCCGACCCTTTAAGAAAAGTTTTTAGACTCTGTACTGAGATTATCATAACAATCCTCACAAAGACTGTGAGGTCCCAGAAACAGGACCCAGCTTACTCCATTTTACATCCTGAGTATTCAACACAAGGCCTGGCAATAGCTGAAGCTCAATGCATTTTTAAAAACTGAATCAATGTATATAAAAATGTAAACTAGTGCTCACAGTTATGGAGTTAATTTTAGACTAATAGATGTTTACTCCTGGTGATCATTTAGTGACAATTTCATATAAAAATAAAGGTAGTTTCTAATTTTGAGTGCTTTCCTGATTTCCCCTGCCTCAAATTTCACACACTGATTCTTCATTGCCTAGTTAGGTGTCATTCCTCAATGCTCCCTCTATTGTTTCATTTGCCCTATTACAAGAGGGCAACAGATTTCAGTTTCAAAACTCCCTATTCTTTAAACACACATTTGTCTTGAGCAATGATTGCATCATCTGTTGTTTAATGTTCCTTTTTCTTTCTTTCTTGAGGTCAAAAACGGGGCCTATTTTGGTCGCAGCAATAATTCCAGCACCTAGCTCAGCGACTGGAACAGGGAGGGTGTACTGTGTCGAAAAGAGTGTTTGAAAACATGCTAAAGTCTACGAAATGGGCTCTGGGGGTGGTGTGTTGGAAGAATGTTCTAGACAGAGTGAACAGTGCAAGCAAAGGCCTTGAGGAGCAGTGGTACAGGAAAATCAAGACTTGTTTTGAGAACTGCAAATAGTTGGTATGTCTGGAATGCTGAGGGCATGGCAGGGGAGAGTGCAGCAAGTGATTGCAATAGGTCCAGCACACATCTTCAAAGAACGTGTGGGATATCAACACTTTCAGATTTTATTCTGAAGGCTAAGAGCTTAAGTACTTATAGGAGCCAGGCAGGTAAGAAAAGGCACAGCTGGGTGCAAGATGACAGAAAGCAATTGCCTGTCTGCCTCAGTGCAGGACTTAGTCATGGGTGGAGAGGACTCTGATGAAAGGCAGAGGGTTTGCAGCCAGTTGTTGCAACTTAGCTTCCAACAGAGGAGAAAATAAATGCTCCTTCAATATATGGAGCTTGTGTAAAATTAGCTGTACATTTGGCTACAAAGAAAATTTCTTTAAATAATTTTTAAAATTAATGGAAATTGTATAGGTCCATTCTTCAATGAAAAGCCAATAAAATGGTAAATAATAGAAAGTCAAATATGAATTAACAAGCTATAGTTCTATTCATGAAATTGACAAACATTAAAATTATGGTAATGTTAAATATCGTCAAGGGTAGGAGGAAAAGATTACATCTTAATGTGTTGGCGGAAATGTAAATTATTATAAACTATCTGGAAAGCAATCTGGTACTAATTACTAAAGTTAAACATATACATAGTTCTTGACCTAGCAATCTCATTCGGGAGAACCTAGCTCTTACAAATAAAAACCCAAGTAATTAAGTACATATGCACAAAAATATTTAGTGCATCATTGTTGTGAATAAAAGAACAGGAAAACGGTGAATGGGGAATAGTTGAATAAATTCTGGTACATCTAAAAAATTGGATATCATGCAGCTATTTTAAAAAGAATGAACAGTACGTTTATTTTTGATTTGGAGAGATATCGGTATTGTATTATTTTGTGAGAAAAGCAAGACACTGATAAGAAGGTGTAACATTATCTCATTCTTGAATATCAAACAATGTTATAACCCTTCTTTCTTTACAAATATCTGTAGATGTTTTTATATGACTATAAACCTAAAGAAAGGAGTGGAATAATAGGTGATAGACTTAATAGATCCTTAAGTCTGTAATGCAGTGGTATCTGTGAGAATGGAAAAGAAGATGGAGAAAGGGAAAGAAGTAAAATTTTAGACAGACTTTAAAAAGTGGGTCAATGAGAAAAAGTAGAATGCTTAATGGTGTCATTCCTGGGTGGTAAAATTTTAGTTGCCTGTTTTTTATAGTCCAAGAGCTAATAATGATTGTCATATTTTTAAACAGTTATCTTTTGAATGGTTATATAGGTACCTAGTGTAATAGCCTTAATTTTTTTCCTCTTGGTCCTCAAAGCCTACAACTGTTACCATGTAGAACTTTTCAAAAAGGTTTGCTGCCCTCTGATCTGTTAAAATTTTGAGGATTGCTACTTGTACTTTGAAAACAATTTAAGATAAATAGATAACACAACTTTTCTCTATTATTTAGTGGCTTTGTTTGAGGTCACCTCAATTGCATTTTGATGTTTTTGTTCTTTTCTTCTAAATGCATCTTGTTTCCTTAAAATGTGCTTTTAGAGGATCTGCTGTAGAACCCTCTCGCCAGCCACAATGCTCCCTACAAAAACAAAAACTTCAAGATTTTATTGAGAGAGATGAAAGAATACCCAAATATGTAGAGGGGTACCATGCTCATGGATTAGAGGATTCTATAAGGTACAGATGTCTTTTCTCAGCACATTTATCTATATTTTCAATGCAATGTCAGCAAAAACCAAAGCAGGTTTATAAAACTGCTATTTTTATGTGTGTGAAAATTTACAAGCTGATTCTAAAATCTGCATGGATTTGCAAAAGGTCAAGAAAATCCAAGGCAATCTCAAGGAAGAACAAAGCTGTGGGGTTTATACAATCATTTATCATGACATTTATAATACAACAATAATAATCAAAACAGTGTGTTATTGGTCCAAAGACACACAAGCTAATTAACAGAACAGACTAGGAGAGCCCAGAAATAAACCCACACAGATAGGCACTCGATTTATGACAGAAGGGCTGCTGCAGAGTAATGGGAAAGTGACCTTTTTAAAGAATGATATTGGGTCAACTAGATAGTCATATGGGAGAAAAAAATGAATCTTGATACTAGATAAATTGTTGCTCAAATGTAAAACTTTAAAAAGTTACGTTCCTATAAGAAAATAGATGTATGATCTTGGGAGGGGTAAATTGTTTAAAAACAGGTCAAAAAACACTAACCATCAGGGAAAGGTTGATGATTGAACTGCATTTACATTAGGATCTTCCATTTTTTTATGTTAGGTACATGATGATGAGTTAGGGATGATACATGCAGGATTCAAATGGCAGAACAGGCAAAATCAAGAGTTCTGGTATGAATGACCTTTGATGTCCCTCTTATAAACCAGAGATCACTATTGGATGTGATGATAAATTACAAAGAGATGATCTCATACACTACTGAAAACAGAACATTATCATCCTAACTAACTTGAAAGAGTCTCAAAGTACTTCCATGTGGCTCTGGTTTTTCCTTTTGACAGAGACTACCAGTTCCATTCCACTGATGGCATATTTTAAAATATTTGCTTTTTATTTTCTGGCTATACTTGGCATAAGGCAAAAGCACAACCATAATTAAACTTGGAGTTACCTAATAATGCAGTCACAAAATCCTATCTCTTGGTTGAATGTCCAGTATTAATGTTTTGAAAAGAATCAGTTGCTTTGCTATTGGATAGATATTGTTTATCTGATAAAACTACTGAGCTATTTTGAAGGAATGACTTTCATGTAATGTTATTTCCTCCCACAGTTTGCAAAAAACAAAATATGTTTTCTAAATGGTAAAAAATTTTGAGAAATAGTATTTTTTCCATTCTGATGAATGAAAAAAACTAATTTCCTTTTGGAGTCTTCAGCTAATTCTTTGATCTATTACAAATCAAGAGCCTCCTGGCTTTGAATATGCTTTGAAAAAAGGTCCTATTGCGAATTCTGTTTCTTCCATAAAGCCCTCCATGGTCTCTTTCCACTCAATTTGGACATAATCTCTTCCTTCTCTAATTCATTGCATTTAATGTGCACCTTCCTTATGGCCATTACATTTGACATCATGTGATATAATCTTTGTTGTGCCAGTATCACCCCTCTGCTAGATTGTAACTGCCCTGAGGGCAGATCCATGGGCATATGGTTCAATTTCATGAACCCTAGCATACCCATAAGCATACACTGATAGTATTGAACACTTCACCGAAAGGCCAGTGAACACATGAGACTCCTTTTGCCTGTAATGGTTTGTTTTGGTGATGCACAAAGGTGGGTAGCAAGACTCCATAGATATTTATATTGTTTTTCTCCACTAACAGTATCTGCCCATCATTATTATTATTATTTTGAATACTTTTTTCAAACTTTAAGTTCTGGGGTACCTGTGCAGGATTTTCAGGTTTGTTACATAAGTAAATGTGTGCCATGGTGGTTTGCTGCACAAATCAACCCGTCACCTAGGTATTAAGCCCAGTATCCATTAGCTATTCTTCCTGACCCCTCACAGGCCCCAGTGTGCACCATTATTATTCTTAAACTCAGTCATAGGAGGATAAGATCTGTATTTTTCTACTGAAGCCCAAAGAAATGAAGTATTCATTCTGAACTTAGCTTAAGTAGGAAAACAACTTGTCAGAAATCTAAAAAGATTATCTTGGCACATGTGAAATTTGGAGAGTTTAAAAAATAAATTTTGAGCTGATTAGCTACAGAATTGTAGCCTTTACGAATATGTGCTTCAGGAAACACTAGCTCCATAAGTTGTTGATAGGTTTGGTTGAAAAATGGGAAATGGGTCTTAAGCCTAGAAATTTGAGAAATGCTGGATTAAATAAAATTTTTTTTTTCATGCAAGACTTCTCAGAACTTTTATGTATTTTGAGCCTTCTGAAGGAGAGTAGTCAGCATTTCTAGACCTATTTTTTAAATTACAAAAGTAGATTTCTCAATGAATTTCTTGAATGATTAATGTTCTCTGGGATACATATTGGAAAGATTATGTCCCTTGCACAGTTAAGCATGTAATAAAATATATTTTGAATGAATGAATGATTGAACTCCTAGTGAGTTAGGGACAATGACAGCATTATTCTCCCTCCGACAGCCAAAGCAAATGAGCAACAGAAGCCCAAATCCTTATTTCCAGTCCCATTCATATTCTCTTTTTCCATGCTTTTCTTTGATCCAGGCCTGATTGATCCTGTATCTCTGGGGCAGAAAATCTGATTGCCTTTTCACAGGAACCACAGCTCTTGAAATCTTACCTAAGCTTCCTAATAAAGCTTTAATAGCAATCAGTACCTGCCTGAACTTCTGGTGGCCTTGCAGCTAATCGTATTTCAGGGAAAGATGCTACTATGCTGAATACCTGATGGATGCTCTTCTTGGGAGAGGAAAATGGCATTTAATGGTCTCAGGATTAAAGTTACAGAGATAGCACCAGGCTATCTGCAGCCTCAAGGCTTTTAAAGCATTCCCTGGGCATGAGCCAATGCGAATGTTTCCTTTCCTTCTCAGGATGATGGCACATTTTTTCATAGCATGGAGCAGCACTTCAGGAGTTATGAAGGCAAGAAGGAAGGGAGATGCAGGGGGGCAGAAAAGGAGAGAGAACTGTGTGTCCCTTCACAGCAAAGAACAAAGTGTTCCTTTAGTGAACCTTGTTGATTGCAATCCCCTGGCTGACTTTGGTGTGCTTCAGTTATAATTAACTTCCATATATTTTATGGGATTAGTGACTTGTCAGCATTTTTGGAATGTAGTACTAAGCACTGGATGTAATAACACTATTTGTCTTTCATACAGGCACATTTTAGGGTGATAGATAAAGATAAGTCAAGAGCACAATTTCATGAAACTTCCATTTGTTTTTTTCTTTTAAGAAAGCATAGGGCAGAATGTATATATTTATTTATTTTTTCTTCTTTTGCTCAGCAGAAATGGCAAAGAGAAATGTTTAATGGAAAGCAAGTATGCCCTGAAGAAATTCTTGTGTAAGAGTTTTTAGATCAATGCTCAAACTAATCTCACGCTCCCAGGAACTGACCTCCCTCTCGCTGTACATGATACCCTCTCCCATAGGGCAGAAGCAGATTTATTAACCTCCTTTTACTTTGCAGTGATTCACTGCAGTAGAAAGAGAAAAGCTCTTAGATGAAGTATCCAAAGTTTGGCACTCACCCCTCCTAAATGTCCACTGTTAGACAAGCCACGTTATCTCTCTGATTCCTGGTTCCTTTATCTGCAGAATAGGGGAGGAATGGTTTTACAGCACGTACATGTATTTTGCACTCTTGCTAGCTGCCAGGCCCTATGCTATGCAATCTGGATACTTTATCTTGTTTAATACTCACAGAATGAATGCAGTAAGAGAGGTATTCCTATTTTAAAATGAGAAACCTGGGATCTATAGAGATGAGGTGACTAATCTGAGGTCACATGGCTGGTGGGGTAGCAGAACTTTGATGTGTGTCTAGGTGCGACTGATTCCACTGTCCGGGCACCACTAGATTATCCTGACACTCTGGTTGTAAGGAATAAAAGATGTCTGAGAGCCCGCTGTAATTTGTAAATCCCCATATAAATGTGAAGTATTATTGCTGAGTAGTACTCATGGTGGTTACTGAGAGCTAGGTCCTGCAGGAAGTGTACTGAAAATGAAAATAGGGTGTATTTTCTGGCTGGGGCATCATCCAAACTAAAAAGGGCTTGTATTTGTCAACAGGGGTAGAAAGCTGAATATAGGGAGAAAAAGGACAGGCTCACCTTGGCCTCAAGGCCCCATCTACCTCTCAACACTATTTCCTATCACCCATGCAAGTGCTCATGAGGCTACATTACCCTGTTTGCAGGTTCTTCCAAGTCAAACTCTTTCTTGCCCTAGATTCTTTGCATTTGGTATTCTCTCTGCCTAGAAAATTCTTCCTACAGCTGTTTTCTTACCATTCTTCTGGTCTAAATTCAAATGTCAGTATGTCAGGAAAACCCAGGCCTCCCAATTATTTTTCTTATATTTTTGTTTATTTACTTGTGTCTGGCTCTTCTGAATAAAGACTCTAGTTTACTGTGGTGTATTGTTAACTCTCGCAGTCCTAAGCTCTTACTAGGTGCCCAGTAAGTTGGTGTTGAATGAAGAAATGAGTGCCAGTGTTTTAGAGGAGACCAGTGGAACATAGGCAGGACCCTGAGTTGAATGCTAACCTGTTCTCCAGTCTCACTATGACTCTCAAGGATCATTTCTAGTTTAAGAACAAGATAATAAAATTCTCATTTCTTCATTTCTGAATAGGTTTTTCCTTTTGCTTTTATGTTCACCTGCCACCCTGCTGGCTGTCACCTTTGGAGAAAGTGTAAGTTATGGGAAAAAGGAGAGCCTTTGGAGTTACTCAGGACTTGGGTTAAATCCTAATTCTATCATTTACAGTGTAACCTTGGGTGTGTCATTCAAGTTCTCTAAGCCTAAGCTGCCTCATGTATAAAATATTTCATAGGATTATCCTGAGCTTAATTAAGATATTTACAAAGAATTTAAAACAGTATCTGGCAGACTATATTTTCCCCCTCTTTCCCAAGGACTTGAACTTTCTTGGAAATAAGTTTTGGTTTTGACGGATGCTGAGTGTTGGTTGACTACCACTAGATTTGTTGATGCTGGAGGGAAAAAAAGTGGAGAAAGAGAGGAAGAAAGCTGTTTTAAATGAGATTGTGATTTCCTTGGAGGCAAAGATTTTTGTCTGATCTAATATCACAATCACTTATGCTTGCTAGGCTGTTAATAGGTGTAAAAAATAAAACTAAGATGGAATTGTAAATCGTGGTATTTTTTAAAATGCAGCATAAAAGTTCAGGTCTTTTACACAGTGAACCCCTCAGACCACTTTCCTGAAATATGAATACAACAAATATTTTATGAAATGTTTAAAAACAAAAGGAGTAAGAAGTGCAAACATGGAACTGTTGCCCCTGGTTTCTGGGGACAGTCTCTAGACCTCACCCCTGAGGTCAAGATAGTTGCTGGACAGTGTCTGAAAATTTTGGAATTAGAAACATGAGGTAGCCTTAACATTTTCCTTGGTTTTCTGACATGTGTAAGTCTCTGCATCTCCTCAACACAGTTGTTTTTTTTTAATCGTAAGGGATACTAAATTAGGAAGACTAGTTCAAAGAGGGATGTTCATTTTACTTAAGTAGGAAAATAATTCTTCTAAAATATAAAGTTTCTGAGCCTCTGAATCTGTTCCCCTTAGCTGAAATGAGCAGGTAGAAGGATTACATATGATATATATATATGAGACATATATATGTAGATATATAGTCATATATATCAAAAGAAAAATATATATTTGTCTATAAATAATAAAGCAAATATAATTTATAAAGGTTATCAAACAATTGACACCTTTGTCTAGGGTAACAGTAAAGGACACTGTTAAGGACAAATTGAGGTAGCCTCAATTTGCCTAGTAACATATTACTTCTTAGTGAGCAAATAATGTCAACAATATTTTATTTTATCCATATAACCAACTGGAAAAGAAATAAGTATTAATGAAAATATGCATCGTTTAAAGAGACACCACTAACAAGGCTAAGTAAAGGTAAAACTTCTATTTCCAACATTATCTAAACGGAAATGGTATCTTTTTCCTCAGTGCTGTGTTACCCATTTCCCTAAGATGGGCTATTTTGACTTTGCCAGGATTCAATAATTTCTCCATTCATTCACAGGTAGTATCAGTCGGTGATTTCATTATCTTAACTATTGGCAACTTTTATATTGGCTAAAAGGTAGACTAACTACCTACTTTTAATACTCAGGTCCTTGTAATTGTCATGAGAAATTCAGCACTCAATTTTGGTAACCTAGTCACCTTCTAGTTGTGGGGGATTCGTGCTTCTAGTGCATAGATTATTTGTTTTGTTTTAAGAGAATTTCAATGCAATAAGAAATTTAGTTTCAGAGCCAGACCTTCAAGGTTAGAACATTAAAACAAATCTCCGAAAAAGAAAGACAACCACAGAAACTATTTGAATAATTTTGACTTGCTTTGAAAATTACAATGAAAGCTTTTAAATTCATCAGCCCATAATCATAACCCCCGCATTGTTGAGGGGCTTTGGAAGTCGATCGATAGTCCTACCTTTCCCTGGCTCACTATGATGGCTAATGAAGCTATGTCTGTCTCTCACACAAATGGCTAATGTAATGGAAAAATAATTATAAACAAGTAAGTTATAGGAATTGAACAGAAAACTGATGTCGAGACAGTTTTTCTCCTGTACAGAGTTTTTGTGTTTGTTTGGAATCATCTAAGGCTGCAAAAAAATTCAAAATGATTGAGTCCAATGTCAGAGTATTTGACATTGAAGAAAAATTCACTCTTTGAGCAGTCACTTGGAAACCAATTATTAGACAAGACAAAGCAGATGATTTTCCAAACACAATGGCAACATTTAAGGTACAAAAGTTCCTTACGGTGCAATGTTTGTTTGTTTGTTTTTTAAAACTAAAGAACCTGTGCCTCATTTTTAAGTTTGATGAAAATGTAGCATTTAATAAGGGCAGATCTTAGACATTTTCAGGGCGTAGGAAATTCCCTGCAGATTACAGTTCTAAGAATAGCCTAGAAGCAGCGGTAGAGCAAACGAAGTGACCCTCAATCGTTCTTGGGTCTATCAGGGGAAATGTAGCTATATTATCAATAAATTGCTGACGGCTTTATAAGTTTTCAGAGGTTAGGCAAATCAGAGCCATACATTGCCATTATTGTGGGCATTTCTTGCTTTGGTTAAAAAAAAAAAGGCAATGAAAACAACTTTTACTAGGAAAAGCTGCTCTGGATGTGAAAATATATGCAGTGCTTTCTGCTCTCTAATTTTTAATTATTCACCAGGCATGTTACCTATTTCCCAGTTATGGTTCCCATGATCCAGTTAACATTGCCTCCCATCTTTCTCTTTGAGTAAATTTAATAATATTTCCAGTGTTCTTACCAGTTCTTTTTTGAGTGAAGCTAAGGCATGTTCAATGTCTGAACTTGATCTCTTTAGTCTGTCTTCCTCTTTGTTACACTGGAAGGAATAAATTTCTGCCTGGCTGCAGTGGTTAAATAGGACAGATTTTGAAGAAAAATCTTAAAGCTGTGTCAGAATCATCTCCATTTTTCTAAACTTAAATTTACTTGATGGTAGGGTTTAGTTAAGGTAAGTTTAGCTTTTGCTGAGTTATTTAGATAGCCTGGAATGTAAATCTTTGAAAAGTTACAAGGACTTGAATAGCAAACACTAATGTAATACACTCAAAATGATATTAACCAATAAAAGACTACCATTATGTAAAGCTTGAGTTCTCTCTCCTAGTCACACTTGACATTTTTTCAGGGGTATGTCCAAGAAGTATGGGAATATATCACAGAAATGTGTGCTTTCTTAGCTGAGAACACATCTTGGAAAATTCTCAATAGAAGTAATCTATTTAATATTCCACAAAGAACTAGAAATTACTGATGCTTTTCTTTCTAAGCTTACTAACAAAAAAATGCTAATCTTCTCAGAATTTTTGTGATAAAGATTCTGAGGCCATAACTGACCCCACTGACCCAAATGTTTCACAAGAGAAAGCTGAACTAGATAATTTTTCCCAAGTACCAGATCAGTTTGACTTCATAAAGCCTCTTATCAAGAATAATATTAAGCTACATTTATAAATGCTTACTGTGTATTTGATACTATATTAATAAACGTGTGCACATTTTGGTCATTTAATCGTCTCAAAAGCCTACAAGATAGATGTTGGTATTAGGCCATTTTGCTGGTAAGAAAACTATTGTTTGGAAAGAAACAGCAGTCACTCAGGGCTGTTCAATTCCAAAGCTTATATGCATACATACTATATTATAGGGCTTTCTAGAATTTTGAGAAATGTACTTGGAAATTCAGAGAAATGCCGTTCTAAAGTCTTGAAATCTTCTTAATGATGCCCTCAGAAGTAAGTTACACACTCCTGCATGTGCTTGGTGTCAATGCTAAGCCACTGTAGGCTGCTGATACCCCAGGGACCTGTTGGGGAGTGGGCTGCTCTTTAAGGAGATGGTCAAATGCTGGCAGGAGTCCCTTCATTTCTGGCTGGGGAGATACATATTTCCTTCCCAGTTTTACTCCTCATACTTACCTTCACATACTCTATTATTTCTAAACTTGATTATTTAAGGATTCCCCAAATATATCCTGCAGTTGTATACTCCCGAGCCTTTGTTTATAGCACCTTAGGCCTCAGCCCATCTCTGAGGAATACATTCCTATGCATGCTTTGTGATCTAGCTGAAAATCTCTTTTCCTGCCATGATTTTTTTTCAGCTTCTCAGGCACAGTAAACTTCTTTATCTACTACTGCACCTTCATAATGCTTTACATACCCCCTTCTCAGTACTTGTCAAAGTTCAGCATGATTGTTGGCTTATCATCTGTTTTCTTAGCTAGATCATGAGTTCTCTGAAACCAAGAATCATGTTCTATAATCAGTACACCATGCCAGGCACATAGCAGGCAGTTAATAAGTTTTTGTCAAATGAATAAAAAGTTGTAAAAAAGACGTAAAAAAGTACTTTATGGAGACTGTGGGGTTGTAGTTGTTTTACTTTTCAACTTCTAAAAGCCAGTTGACTTATGTGACCTTATGCTATTTCTCACGTTTACTAAACACTCAACATATTTTGAGCATGTGCCTGTCATAAAGCAGCTTCATCCAAGTTTTCAAAATTATAAAACTCTTTAGAAAGACTAGTCAACCTCTAGATATTTCTAGCAGTCTTGCTTGTGTGGAACATTCTGAAGATGGGCTTCCTGTTATAGCTAATGTCAGAGGAACCACTGCAGTTCTGGCCATCATTGGCAGCCACATGAAGGAAGGGAGTGGAGTTCTCTGAAGACGTATTAAAATTAAAAGTAATTTGGTTCAGCCACTGTGGAAAACAGTTTGGTAGTACTTAGAATGACCCTGGGACCCAGAGTTCCACTCCTAGGTATATATCCAAAAGAATAGAAAGCAGGTATTCAAATAAATACATGCAAAAGCATGTTCATAACAGCACTATTCTAAATAGCCAAAAGGTGGAAAGAGCCCCAAATGTCAATCAGTGGATGAATGGATAAGCAAATTGTGGTATATCCATGCAATGGAATATTTATTAGCCAGAACAAGGAAGTGAGTGCTGGCATATGCCCCAACATGGGTGAACTTCAGTATGCTGTGTGGAATCATACTGTATTATTTCATTTATAAGACATGCCCACAATAGGTAACTCTGGATTGATGGTTGCCAGGGAGTAGGGATAACAGGAAAAGGGGACCCTTTTAGGGATGATAAAATGTTCTGGAACTAGATACAGGTGGTGATTACACAGCATCATGAATGTACTAAATGTCCTTGAATTGTTCACTTCAAAATGGTTAGTTTTATGTTATGTGAATTTCACCTCAATTAAAAGAAATAAAGTAGAGTGAATGTTGAAGGAATAAAAAGTGAAAGAGGAGGTCAGAGTGATACTTGGGAAAAGGACTCTATCAGCTGGCTCTGGCTTTGAAGATGTAGGGAGGTCAGAACGAAGCAATGAGGGCAGCCTTGAGAAATGGGAAAAGAGAAGCAACAAAACTTTCCCTGAAGCCTTCAAAAAGCAACATGGTCCTGATTCTGGCCTAGTGAGAGCAAGTATTACTGAACTATAAGGTAATACATTTGTATTTTTCTAAGCTAAAAAAAGGCAACAAAATATCATGCATTGGCCTCATTGCTGAAAAGAACTTCAGAGGTCAGCCCAATTCTGATGAAAATAGGGCTGTGGAAGATTATATTACTTTCCAAGGTCACATAGCTAGTTGTCCTATATACTCAGAAACAGTGTTTCCTCCTGCAAATAAAGAGATAGGAGGAGAATAAACAATGAGTGAGGTTATTGTTCTAATTTTATGAGAATGGGAACAGAGTCAGTGAGATTAAATAATGTGACTAATATGTAACAGCTAGTACTGTGGGTTTTATTTTTTAGTTTTTAAAAAATCAAAGTAATGCATGTACATGAACAATAATAAAACAATCACATCATAGCCATTATAAGGGCTTATGATAGAAGCCATCAATTCCCAGTACTCCCATACCCAGTCCTGCTTCATTGAGCTTACCATTTCAACTGTCTGTTGTAACTTAAAATTTACTACATAATGCTACTATATGTTAATACCTAACAAACACTTACATAGTACTTATTAAGCAGTTTCCAAAGACAGCTTATTCAATCTTCATAACAACTCTGTAAGATAGGTACTCATATTTGCCCTACTTTATGGTTGAAGAAGTTCTGAAGCATGGAGTGGTGAAACTTACCCAACATAGCACAACTAGAAGGTACTAGAGCTGGGGTTTGAACCTAGGCATTCTAACTTCAGATTACAGGCTCTTGACTACTACACCACACTGTTTACAGACGTCAGCTTTGTTTTATGAGAGAGTAACTGAGTGTATTAGTCTGCTGTCACATTGCTATAAAGAGCTGCCTGAGACTGGGTAATTTATAAAGAAATGAGGTTTAATTGACTTACAGTTCTGCATGGCTTGGGAGTCCTCAGGAAACTTACAATCGTGGCAGAAGGGGAAACAGGCACATCTTACATGGCAGCAGGTGAGAGACAGAGAGAGAGAGAGAGTAGGAAGAACTGTCAAACACTTATAAAACCATCAGATCTCATGAGAACTCACTCACTATCATGAGAACAGCCTGGGGGAAACCACCCCATGATCCAGTCACCTCCCACCAGATCCCTCTCTCAACATGTGGGGATTACAGTTCTAAATGAGATTTGGGTGGGGACACAGAGCCAAATGGTATCATGCTACTCCTGGCCCCTCCCAAATCTCATGTCTCTTTCACATTTCAAAACAAAATCATGCCTTCCCAATAGTACCCCAAAGTCTTAACTTATTTCAGCATTAACCCAAAAGTTCAAGTCCAAAGTCTTATCTGAGACAAGGCAAGTTTCTTTCACTTAGGAGCCTGTAAAATCAAAAGTAAGTTAGGTACTTCCAAGATACAGTGGGGGTACAAGTATTATATAAATGCTCCCATTCCAAATAGGAGAAATTGATCAAAACAAAGGGGCTATAGGCCCCATGCAAGTCTGAAATCCAGCAGGGCAGTCATTAAATCTTAAAGCTCCAAAACAATCTCCTTTGATTTTATATCTCAAATCCAGGGCATGCTGTTGCAAGGGGTGGGCTCCCACAGCCTTTGGCAGCTCCTTCACAGTCTGGCATTGAGTGCCTGAGGCTTTTTCAGGTGCACGGTGCAAGCTGTCAGTGAAGCTACCATTCTGGGGCGTGGAGGATGGTGGTCCTCTTCTCACAGTTCTACTAGGCAGTGCCCTAGTGGGGACTGTGTGTGGGGGCTCAAACCACACATTTCCCTTTCACACTACCCTAGCAGAGGTTCTCCATGAGGGTTCCAACCCTGCAGCAGACTTCTGCCTGGACATCCAGATGTTTCCATATGTCCTCTGAAATCTAGGTAGAAGTTTCCAAATCTCAGTTCTTGAATTCTGTGTACTGGCAGGCCCAGCACTACGTGGAATCTACCAAGTCTTGGGGCTTGCACCTCTGACACAGTACTCAGCCTCCTGTAGCCACAGCTGGAGCTGGAGTGGCTTGGACACAGGGCGCTATGTCCCAAGCCTGCACAGAGCAGTATGTCCCTTGGCCTGGCCCATGAAACCATTTTCCCCTCCTAGTCTTCCAGGGCTGTGATGGGATGGTCTGCTGCAAAGTTCTCGGAAATGCCCTGGGGGCATTTCCCCCATTATCTTGGCTATTAACATTTGGCTCCTCTTTACTTATGCAACTTTCTCCAGCTGGCTTAAATTCCTCCCCAGAACATGGGTTTTTCTCTTCTATCACATGGTCAGGCCGCAACATTTCCAAACTTTTATGTTCTGCTTCCCTTTTAAAAATAAGTTTCTCATCTCCATCTGAGACCACTTCAGCCTGAACTTAATTGTCCATATTGCTATCAGCATTTTGGTCAAAACCATTCAACAAGTCTCTAGGAAGTTCCAAATTTTCCCACATCTTTCTGTCTTCTTCTGATCCCTTCAAACTTTTCCAGGGTCTGCCCATTACCCAGTTCCAAAGCTGTTTCCACATTTTCAAGTATCTTTATAACAGTGTCCCAAACTCCTGGTACCAATTTCCTGTATTAGTCTGTTGTCATATTGCCATAACGAGCTACCAAAGACTGGGTAATTTATAAAGAAAAGAGGTTTAATTGACTCACAGTTCCATATGGCTGAGGAAGTCTGGCATGGCTGGAAAATTTACAATCATGGTGGAAGGAGAAGCAGGCATGTCTTACATGGCGACAGGCAAGAGAGAAATTCTGTGAAGGAGGAACTGTCAAATACGTATAAAACCATCAGATCTCATGAGAACTCACTAACATGAGAATAGCATGGTGGAAACCACTCCCATGATCCAATCACCTCCCATCTGGTCCCTCTCTTAACATGTGAGTATTACAGTGTGAGATGACATTTGAGTGGGGACACAGAGCCAAACCATATCACTGAGACTCAATGTGGTCAAGTAGCATGCCCAAGTTCATGGAAAGGCTGGAATTCAAGCCTAGTTGGGCTCCAAGACCCTGATATTTTCTGATAAATCTTTTTGCCTTAAAAGGCAGCTGCCCATTGGAACCATGGCTGTCTTAACCCTGCCTGGGATGAAAGAAAGAGAAAGAGAGATGTGAGTAATCAAGCTTTCTAGCATATCAATTTTTAAAAAATGTTTTTTCATGTTAGGAAGACAGGCTTTGTAGGTATAACCTTTATAACATTTTCTTGGTATCATAAAAAAAATTAAAATCTTTTCTATTCTCACCTTTAAAAAATAGTAGACTTTTTGGGGAGGGGCAGGCAGGAATCTGTTTAGCTGCCATTTAACTAATGTGCTGTGGTTTTTTGAAAGGCTGCTGCAGAACATGTTTTAGGCATTATCTGTAGCTCAGATTAGAAGACCTAAATCCTAGATCTACGTTCACCTCATTTCACCATAATAACTGCCTCTTTCTGAAAATATTGACTTGAGCATATTTCCCATACTGCCAGATTTTCTTGTTCTAGATTAGAGGTTTTCAAACGCTAACTGGAATCCTGGCATCCTTTGGTGGTCCTGCAAAATTGTCCATAGGATTGGGGGAAAACAGAGAGGAAGGGTAGGTAAGCAATAGGATGAATAAGTGAGCAGGTGTGTCACTGTAGCCCCCTCACCCACCACCTAAGTCAGAGAAGCCAACTTTGACACTAGAGATATTGCTACAATTTCTTTTAAAGATACAATGCACCACTGAGACGCTCCCCCTCCACATAGTGGGTACAGAATTATATACTCACTATATAGTGGGTAGAGTTGGAGGAATAGCAGTTAAAAAGGGAAGAAAACAAAAATACCACTTAGAGTAATGAGAAAACAAGGTACATACATCTAAGGTGTCCAAACGGGATTCTTTAGACAAGGTAAGATTCTGGAAACTGACCACCCGTTAAGCTAGTAATAGGAAAACTTCACTTTAGCATGTGTGTTCTGTGGTAAGGGAGGCAAGATTGGGCCAGTAAGCATTTAAGAGAGAGAAAGAAAAGAAAATGATTAGGTGGGTTAAACAGAATAAAACTGAAGTCTTCCTTCTGGGGAAGTAGCTCCTTAATAATTGAATTCACTGCAGATTCAGACGTTGCAGGTGAAGTCAGAGAACACTCAGAGGAAACCCAAATTAAGTTCTGGCTGGGGTAATGAAAACCTGGAAGAACTAGACTGCCATCCTGAGGCCAAATGCTAGGAAATCTTGACTGGAAAGTTACAGGACTTGTGTAGTCCAATATGGCACCTATTGTGGTACCTAAATATCCTCAAGCTTTTCTATTTCTCTAAACGGTAATTTTGTAGAATTGTTTTTCAAAACTAATGTGGATACTTGGTAAAAGCAATGCAAATGATACAGGGAAGTTTACATGATAAGTTAAGGCTCTCTTTTAGCCCCCAAATTTCCCTTCCCTCGAGGCAATTAGTATTTCTAGCTTATTGTACATCTTTTTCAAAAAAATTTATATTTTTTCAGAACACCAGAGATCAATGTGTACATCTTTTAAAAGAAGTTCTATGTACTTAACAATAATTTACGAGTGTATGTATTTCTTTGAAATCACTGATGATGTCTACTGCTGTATATCTTGATTTCTTTTCAATTTAATAGTGGATCTTTGAGATGGTTTCTTTTTTTTCTTGATTGTATAGTCTTTATTAGATGAACACACTGGAATTCATTTGGTCATTCCTGTACTAATGTATATTTATTTGGTTTTCAGTATTCTGCTACTGAAACAATGCTGCAGTAAATATTTTTGTCTATAAATCACTGTGCATGTGGGTGTAGCTATACAAAAAAAATTCCTAGAGGTGAAAGTGTTAAAAGGTATATGAATTTAAATTTGCCACAGGCAGAGTAAAATTACACTCTAGAAAAGTGAAGCTATTCTATCAACCACACTTGAGAATGTTCAATGCTCCACACTTTTGTTAACCTGAAGCATTTTCTGTATTCTTTACAATTTTCCTGGGTAACCAATAAGACGATTTTAAACTGAAACATAGCTTGTTGTTAGGCCATTACAACCATCCCACAAGTGTTTATCAAGCACTTTGCCTTGGTGTTTGCAAAGGATATCTGAAGATGCATTACAAATCATTTCTTGTTTTTAGGATGCCTAAGTGCAGTTGTCAAGACTGTGAAACTGCCAAGGGTGAAGGGAAGGTGGTGCCAGCTGAAACAGCAGAGAGATTCGGGAGAATGATGCAGAGATACTCATGGAGACTCTCATTTTTGGCCTGGAACTCAAATAATAAATGATAATTTATTCCTTTATCATTCAGACAGTCTTGTGCACCTACTGAAAACCAGACCCCATGCTGAATACTGAAGCTAGAGGAGGGAATAAGATGTATTTTCCTTAGTTGCTCATCTTTTACTTCTCTTACAGGAGAGAAGACATGTCTTCTTGACAGCGGCACAGTGCCTAAGTATATCTATATTTACTCTGTGTGTGTGAGAAGATCAATATGTATAAATTCAGTAGTATGCATTGTTAATTTTTTCCTTTTTTCATTAAATTTTTGTTTTACTTGTTTTTCTTTTCTGATAATATGTCTAAAGACTTAAGTCTTTCTTAATAGATAAAAATATCCTTATGAGCAAATATTTCTGCTCAGCTCTGGTGCTTTTTTTTTTTCTGCTACACATTCTATGGAGCTCAAATCCCATTCTACTCATGAATCCTTTTTGATACCCGTAGTCACGATAGGCTCTGCCCCATACCTTTTACAGACAGTCTTGTAATGTGATTGTCTTTCACTTGCGCTTCCCAACTGAGCTTTAACCTCTTCGGGGACAGAAGAGGAAATTGTTAAGGCCCTCACAATATTGTCTGCCCAAGCAGACCCTTGATGGCAATGGTTTGTACTTCTAGTGGGAGGCATCAGTAAATATTAGCTGAATAATATCTTGCTTTTCTTATGTTTTTAGCTTTTCTACATTTGTACCACTAGTATGCATGTAGTAGGTGCATAGAAAGTAGATACATTTCTTCAACTGTTATTTGAGATGCAGGACAGAGTCTCCAATGTCATTTTTTATAGCTTTTGGATTTTTTTTCCGACCTCTGGTCTAGCCTTTCTAGCCTTTTGATAAATTATCTTCTCCTCCCCCAAGCCTTCCCCTCAAGGAACGGACACTTCCTTTAGGTCATAATGCTAATATGTCTGTGCTAACTTCTGAAATTCAAGTTTACTGTTTCTTTTCCCCCATCTCATGTAACCTGTCTACATACATATGCCCATGGACATTACACTTACAGACACAGACAAATTTGTTTTTGATCACTGTGACTTTCTGGGCTCATGTCTTCAGAGGTCATTTTCTTGAGAGCTTGTGACTAATTCAGAATACAGAGGAGCTCTTAGATATCTTCTCATACAAGAGAAGGAAGCAATTTGTGACCTAACCACAGGGTTAATGTCAGCTGGTCATAGTTTAGTGAGTTTAATTACTGGAATTTCTATATAATATCACCCCAAATGACATCTGGGTTGGAATGAACATGAGATTCCTTTTGGGTGAGCAAAATAAAACAGGCCATGCAAAGCTCTTCTCTGTCTAATCCTTGCGCCGGATGCACACGGGCTTCAGTGACATTTCTGGAACTGATTTGTACTTAGCCAAGATGCACTCTTTAATAAACTGCAAGATGAAATTGGCATTTGCTACTTTAGCAAGGAAGCAAAATATATAGTTGAAAAGTGAGCATGAAAAATGCTTAAGTAAAAAGATCAAATAATTTTTCCTTGTTCACCCACCTCATTCCCTTGGATAAATTAATACTTATTTTTGTCTCCAAGTAAATACTGGATCAAAACGGTAATGAAATGAATTCATTTTTGCAAACATTGTGAATTGGACTAATTTCAAATTTGTTTTAACGAAGGCAAGTGTAAGCACTGACTGAATTGCAGGAAGCCCAATCTAGTATTGAAAGTGAGCTAATGCCTTTAATTTCAAAGTGTGACCCATGAACCAGCTTCATAGCATCATCTGGAAGCTTCTTAGCAATGCTGAATTTTAACCTCTATACGTGGATCTCCTGAATTCAAATCTACATTTAGCAAGACCGCCAAGAGACATCTGTGCACGTGAAAATTGGGAATTGCTGGCCCTTGATCTTGCATTTCTGTTAGGGTTTTCTCCCTTAGAGTAACCAAAGAACCAGTCACCCAAGGGACATAAACTGAGGACCAGATTTGAGAGGTTTCCAGTCACACAGGGAGGAATGCACAGATGCATGCTGGATTCCGCAGTGCCAAACTGAACAGTTTGCCATTTGCTCTGACTGTTTTATTGCCCAGAAACTATGCACTCAGCTTCTTGTGAGGCTTCCAACACACAATGAATCCACAGAAAAATAAATAAAGATTTTCTAAGGTGCTTGGCAGCAGAAGGAATTTTTAGTGGAGCTCAGGTTGAGGTGGGGGTGGAGAGAGGAAGAAACGGAATTTGGACAATTCCTAAACACTTTCCAAATTTCATCACCTCGGCGGGTTGAAAAAAGAATTTGCATGTGATGGATTTTAGAATTTGCCCTTAACAATTTCTGGTGGCAGGACGGGCGCAGTCACTCATGAATGTAATCCCAGCACTTTGGGAGGCTGAGGCAGGTGGATTGCCTGAGGTCAGAAGTTCGAGACCAGCCTGCCCAACATAATGAAACCCCGTCTCTACAAAAAATACAAAAAATTAGCTGGGCTGTGGCAGCGGGTGCCTGTAATCCCAGCTACTCGGGAGGCTGAGGCAGGAGAATTGCTTGAACTGAAGAGGCGGAGGTTGCGGTGAGCCGAGATCACACCATTGCACTCCAGCCTGGGCAGAAAGAGTGAAACTCTGTCTCAAAAAAAAAAAAAGTTTCTGATGGCTGAGGGGATGAGAGGGATGAGAGGATGAGAGTCTAAATATTTTGAGCAAACGACTTTACACAGTGGTTGCTTTAGGCCCTAGGTCTCGTGTGCTTTAGTGAGAAGTGAGTTGTATCTGCCATCTCCAATAAGATACATTTCAGTTAGCATCTTCATCCTGCCATTCAGTATTTCATTTGGGCAGTAGACAGCTAAAATATTGGCCAACGAAGGAAAACAGATTTCCCAATGAATAGTTCTACGCCATGAATAAATGATATTAGAGGGATGCCTAAACTAATTCCAGGTCATTATAGTCTCCATCTCGAGCCTAATTATCTTTACTCTCACTCCTGGTTTATGGACAGAAATTTAAAGCCAGCACATTTTATCATCTGTATCATTTAGTCCCCTTTTGACTGAAGCATTGCAATCAATATTCTCTTTAATTTTCATGAGAATTAATTTCACCTTTTATGACACTCAAAGACAATTATGGTATCTTTATGAAAAATGATGTCACCCTGATACTAGCAATAAAATAACAATGTCCTAATGCCAATAAATGTATTAACCATATCAGTCATCTTTTGGCTTTTCTGGCTTTGCTTTGGAAACCGCAGAAAACCTCAAGGTTTTTAATTTGTGAACTCTGCAGAAGCAGTCACAGCACTTTATATCTTCCTTTGGTTGAATGCTCAGGAAATGGACCATAATTAAGTGACTATCCTGGTAACAGTCAGGGTTATTTGGATAATGCCTAAATCAGACTAGATTTTGCAGACTTCCATGTATGTGTGGTGGGGCAGGGGTTGGGAAACGTGTCCTCAGGAGCTATCTGGTCTGGACCCAGGGAAGCCACTGCTGTTTCATTCCTTACTTTTAAAGTCTTGCTTTGGGAGTCATCCTCTGGGAAATAGCCTGCTAAGGCTTGCAATAGGCTAAATAATAGATCTGGGGGCTATGAATTTAGTACTATTTTTTTTCTTTTTTGAGACAGAGTTTCCCTCTTGTCACCCAAGCTGGAGTGCAGTGGGATTACAGGTGCCCGCCACCATGCCTGGCTAATTTGTATTTTTAGCAGAGATGAGGTTTCACCATGTTAGGCAGGCCGGTCTTGTTCTACTGTCCTCAGGTGATCTGCTTGTCTTAGCCACCCAAAGTGTTGGGATTACAGGTGTGAGCCACCGCGCCCAGCTGAATTTAGTACTATTAATCAGTCAATTTACAGGGTTGCTTCTGTGAATCAACCTTTATGGAGGGTTTATGCTTAGGATCATATCAGAAACCCTGCAGGGTATCAAAGATAAAGAACACAAAGCTTTCTTTGAGGAGCTTATATATATTTTTTGGTTGGGGAGAATAAGTTTACAGACAGGATGTAATTAGAAAAAAAAGCAAAAACGTAGAGTTTATACTCTCAGCATAGAGCCTGTTTGGGGGGATCCTAGCATACTACAGCTTACCTAGTTGTGATTTTAATCACAGAAACCAAGGACATTGGATCCAGACCCTCAAAATTGTCGACTTTCAGAGACAGGAAATCAGCATGGGCTTCGCTGGTCAGGAGAAGCTTCCAGCAGAAAGAGAACTTGAGCGGGTTTGTGAAGATGACTGGCAAGTGCCTGACCAGAGAGACACCGAGGAAGTCATCCGACACCAGGCAGTCGAATAATCACAAAAGTGAGAGAAGCCTGGCATGCATTTGGAAAAGTGAGAGATACTCCTGACTGGGGATACCACACAGGTGATAATGGTGATGGATAAAGATAGGGCCAGATTTCAGAATCACTTGACTATAAAACAGGCGTATTTTAGCTCAATCCTGTAAGCTCTGACACCCAGACAATTTTCTCCTAGAGAAAAAGATAATACAGATAAGACTGTGACACGTGCCCGTGAGCTACTCAGAGATTTGCGCAATTCTCCACATTTTCTGTTTGTAATTCTCTTCACCCTGCCCTGCACCCCCACCACCCTGGGTTGCCAATGGTGGGTTGAAATCCAAGTAAATGAGATATCTCAAAAAACAGTAGATGGAATCCATAGTTACATTATATGAAAAGGTAAGCTCAAAAATTTCAGTATGTTTTTTAGTTCTGCAATTATTTTAGTAAGTATTGATGAGGCAACTTTATGCTACAGGCTATAGGGTAAGTTAAGTCAGATGGAGACATTACCCTTGAGGAGCTTACATTCTTTGGGGAGATCTGACTCATCAACTAGTAGTTAGTATATAGTGTTGGGAGAACTGTAATGACGAAAGTTTAGGATGTGCTGTGAGCTTTGTGAGGGGACTCTCATCAGGACTGGCCTTGACAACTGACAAATCTATCCAAAGGAGGTGACATTTAGATTGAAGACTGAAGGAGGTCACAGTCTTACCGGAGTGAAGAGCCTGGTCTAGGAGTGCTTCAGGCAGAGGGTATCCGTGCACACAAAGGCCAAGAATTCACCACTGTTTTGGGGACTGCTGTGGTAAGCAACAGAAAGTCGATCTGGAAGTAAGCCTAGGAAACTCGGTAACATGGTTTATTCATTGGGCAAACGGCTGAGTACACACCGGAGGCGGTTTGTCCTTATTAGGTGATGTTATTCTCTACAAAAGGGTGATGGAGAATCCAGTAATGAGGCCTGGAAACCAGAGGCCAAATTCATCACCTTCTTAGATGTGCCCACCAGTCCCCAGAGGACGTGTCACAGCAGACGATTCTTGTTCAATCAGCCAACAATCTGGTTTGGGAGAGAAAGCCTAACCATCCCCAGGGGGGTCGACTGCTTCTCTAACGCGTGTCAGCGGGTTGACAGAGCACAAGCATTGCTTCCAGAGCAAATACTGAGCGTGGTTTTCAGAGAAAAGGTTTATCTTTGGGGTATAATTATTTGGACTTCTTAATAGACGTCGGAAGCAGGTCAAGCCTTGAAAAATAGGGTTCTCTCTTCTTTTTAGCAGAGCTTGAACAAAAGGAAACTTAAAATCAATTAGAGAGAAAGAGGAAAACCTGTTTCTGTCCTTTTGTAGACAAAGGATGTAACACAATTGGTTAAAATTCAAGGGGAATCAGATCCTCCTGGGCGGTGGGGGAGACACTGCTGCACGTCCGCGGAGCTCTGGCTTCAAACGCAGGCTCGTGCTGCCATCTTGTGGCGGGAAGGCGCCCTCCGCCTCAGAACTAGCTGCAAATTCCAAGCTGCTGTGCGTCTCATGGCTCCATCCGCAAGTGCGTTAAACAAATGCGGGCTAGAGAATCCAATAGGGGATTTAACAATGCGGCCTGCCAGAAATTAATTTCTCTACTGACAGCATTGCCTTCTCCATCCTCCTTCTTTTGCAAAAGGCAAAATTTCATCCTTTCAGCGGTCTACCTGGGAACCAGCCCAGCTTTGATGAAACCACGATTTGACCTTTAAAGCATGTTGGAAGGTGATAGTATGGGCCATTAGCCTTATTCTTCCCCTAAAGAAAGGTTCTGGTTTTTCTAGTGGAGGAGGCGTCTGAAGGTAGTTTTTACAATCTGGATGGAGGAAATGCTGAGGTGCTGTCTGACATCAGGGAAGAATATTTCCATCTTTCTCCTCACCAGGCTTCCATTTCATTGTCCCCTCCTATATTTGAAAGATTTTTTAATGATCCAACAAATTACCTTTTTAAAAAAATAAAACAATGGATTTATTGTTTATTTGGTATTCATCAAAGAGACCCCTAACTGTCAATTTTGGTTTCTGGAAACTGAGAAATGACAAACACAGCTAGCCTGGGTTAATATCATTCCAGCCCAAAGCAAAGAAGTTAGATGTTTTGGCAGCTTGTGCTGCCTTATGGTGGATAAACAGGCAGTGTCTATTAGGCTTTGGAAATATCGAATGGAGGCCATGGCTCCCACTCCCATATTTGAAGAGCCAACTTGGAGTCCCTGACCTACGTGGGCTGACTCCAGGTGACTGCAGGGTAAAAACCTGACATATACTCTGCTTGCAGCAGCAGCCTTTAAAAGCGTGGCCAATGCAGAGCTGTGAGACTAGTAAACATCTGTGTGACGAGCCATCTGTTTAACATTTGCACACTCATGTGAACCTGAACTTACCAGCCTCTTCAGACCAGCTGATGGCTCCTTGCAATTCTGGCATGATCTCTTTCTGCCTCTGGTTCTTTATCCTTTTTCAAGGAGAGCCTGGGCAGACTGGTTTTTTTTCCCTGTCTTTTTTTTCTTTCTTTCTTTCTTTTTTTTTTTTAAGCTGACAGAAGAAAATAATCCATAGAATTAAAGCTGGCTTATGCTGAGCTGTCAACATCCCTGTGACAGATGATGGTATATGAGAAAGTCTTAGGAATGAGCAGGGGGAAAAGAAACACATTTTCTCGAGTCACAAAGGGCAGGATCAGAGGGAGAGGTTGTGAAGGTTTCTCCCCAAATCCTGCTTAAAGCTGGGCATGTTGAGAGAGAAATACAAGAATATGTAATTTTAGACCTAAGCCTGGCAGTTTACTGTTGGCTTTGGGGCTGATGCTGGAGCTAGCTGGGCTGATGCTGCTCAGAATTAGAGGGGTGGACCCCTCCACTGCCAGGGACAATTTGATAAGTCTTCCACTAATTCCCTGAATAGCTTTCTTATCATTAGGATCACTCCTGTGTGCTTTTCATCGCCTTCTCCAATGCCCAGATAATTCCAAACATGTTATTGGGAAGGATACAAGTTAAGCCCTCAGTACAACTATGGCAGATAGGATATACCTGACACAGAGTAGGTGGTCAGGAATTATTTAACTTAGTAAATAAAGAATAGATGCATGAATGAGTGATGAGACAAATAACTAAATAAGTAAATAAGGCAAGGGAACTAAGATTTATCGAATGCCTGATCAGACCTCTTTTGTTCAACCCAAGTTATCTCAATAAAAATGGGGCTATTCTAAGAATCTCCTCAGAGACATAGAATCAGAATGGAAGGCTCAGGAACTAAGAGAAAGCTGTGTCCTTCTCTCAAGGTCCTTCTCTTTCTCGGCATGTCTGCTTTGTCTGCCTCTTTCTATAGCTGTCTTTCTTAATTTCCACCCTACGCATTTCCTGCCTGCTCATCAATTATGCCTGCCCATGACTTTAGCTTGCCATTGCACCAGAGCAGCCATTAACTTCCTTTTACTTTTTCCTTTTGTTATTAACTATTTCAGCCTCTCCTGTTTCTAACTTTATAATAAATTCCAAAGAGAAGTATTTGATTGGCTCAGTGTGCTGATTTGTTTGTTTGGTTTTGACCCAGACCAACGCGTCATGATTGCTGACTGGTCTATGGGTTGTCTGCTTTTGGCTCAGGTGACCACCTGGGTCCAGTCACTGTGGATGAGTGGGAGGCGGGATCTCAGATCATGGGAATGGCAATTAGACAGGCTAAAAAGCATTAGCGGGGACTACAGAGGGAGTTTTCCTTTGGAAGGAGTGTGGGTGGAAGGCTACTGTAATCACGTCTGGCAACCTTGGTAAAAGTATTCTCCCACGTATTCTCTTACATAATCCTCAAATGATATCGTGAGGGTGACAGCGTTGTTTTTGTTTTGTAGATGGGGAAACCAAGGACAGCTAGTTGAAAAAACATGCTTGAGATTACAAGGCCATTGCCTGACAGGTCCTGGATTTGATTTAAAGCTCAAGCTCTATCCCTAACTCTTCCTCCAAACTAGAGGGAATGGAATGTATATAATATTTGCAAAAATACTTTTGGGTCTGACTTGGTCAGGAGGTTCAGGGGCTGAGAACTCCTCTGAGGATTATTATTGAATACAGTTTCGAGGTGACTGACATCAACTCCCAAGTCCAACATGTAAGGTGACCTTGGAAAGGACTATGTATAGTCTGTTGTTACCTTTACAGCTGAGAGGTAAAAAGGTCAGGATAGGAGAGTGGATCTTCTGGCCACATATCTTTAGGGATCATTTTGTCAGAGGCATTTGAACCAGAGCAACTTCATCTTAAATAGGAGCTAGTTAAAATAAGGCTGAAACCTACTGGGCTGCATTCCCAGACAGGCATTCTAAGTCACAGGATGAGACAGGAGGTCGGCACAAGACATAGGTCAAAATGACCTTGTTGATAAAACAGGTTGCAGTAAAGAAGCCTGCCAAAACCCACCCAAACCAAGATGGTTATGTAAGTGACCTCTGGTCATCCTCACTGCTACACTCCCTCCAGTGCTTTGACAGGTTACAAATGCCATGGCAACATCAGGAAGTTATCCTGCGGGATCTAAAAAGAGAAAGCATGAATAATCCACCCCTTGTTTAGCACATAATCAAGAAATAACCATAAAATTGGGCAGCCAGCAGCCCTTGGGGCTGCTCTGTTTACGGAGTAGCCATTCTTTTATTCCTTTACTTTCCTCTACTTCTTGCTTTCACTTTACAGACTTGCCTTGATTTCTTTCTTTCATGAGATCCAAGAACTCTCTCTTGGGGTCTGGATAGAGACCCCTTTCCAGTAACAATTTGACCTTTGTAGCATTCTGTGCCAAGGACAGTCATATGGCATTCGTTCAGTGGGACCGATCAGGCTGGAAAGAGTTGAATGTGTTCATCAGATTTGAGCTCAGGAGGCCAGTGACCCAATGATTGTTGGAAGGATTGACAGGCTGGCAGGTAGCAGATGGTGGGGCAGGAAAGAGGCCTAGAATAGCATCAAGATACGTTCTCTCCTTATACTCCCCTTATATATCCCTCACATTTTATTTCAAGTGCTTTAATTGCCATAATTGTTCAAAAATGCATCTTATGTACCTATCATGATAAGCAATTTATACTTCCCATCCTTTGGTTGAATTGCTTCATTTATCACTAGATTCTGCTGATTACAATCATTTTCAATGTCTTTAAAACAGCCTGACTCTATTTTTCCAAATTTTCTTTCTGGGTCTAGTTTAGTAGCATGGCTCAAAATATTGCAGATATTTGAACAAAAATGCTGACTATTGTGGTCCCATAGCCTGGAGAAGTGCCTGGCATGAGTGCTCAACAAGCATTTGTTGAAGGAATGAATGCAGTGTCTAAGGCCTAAAAACATAACATTCATTGCCAAAAATAAGACTTTGTGTTATTCCAAGATCATTACCCTTGCAACATTCCCAACTGGATTAAGAAAAAAAAAATCTCAATTCTATTTCTTTTTACAGGGTGAGTATGAGCAGAGCAGAAAGAGAAATGTATCTTGATTTACAATGTGCTGTCTTCACTGATGATAGTTCAATTTCTACCAATGTTGGCATTCCTGAAAATTCAGAAAGGGAGTTTTCAGAAGAATGTATCTTAATTTAAAAGACTGAAGATTCTAGTATCATACATGGTAACTTCATAGCATTTTAGAATGGGTTAAATAATATTAAAATTAGGGCTTTGGAAACTAGAAGTCACTAAGCGAATGTAAGGTATTAACAATGTCAATGATAATGACAACTTCAAGTAGGGAGACTGGGGGGGTATGTGGGACTTTGTGTTCCTCAAGTTAAACTATAGAGGACTGTATTTTTATTCTGTCTACCCTGCATTGGCCTTTAATGGTGTTCTACTTACCCTTGTGGTCACTACATAATGTTGCCCACATGCCAACCACTAGTAACTTACATAATTCCCCCAATAACCCTCTGAATTAGGTGTATGCATAGTTACAGAAACACATGAAGCAATTATTTAACTTTACTAAGGTAGCAAATGGTATGTTCTATTGCCTCTCCAATGCTAGGCAACCATCTGGGTGATGATACTATTTGAATACACTCTGTAGTCAAGCCTTTAAAAGGCTCCTTTTTCAATCCAAGGAGGTCTCAGCTGCAATCATTGCAATTTAGAGGCTGCAAAGTTCCCCTCATCACTTTCAGAGCCCTCAGGAATACATCAGTCATTTGGAAGTTTTGAAAATGTTTTTACAAACTGCCATCTTCTTTACCTACTGCCTGATGTGTGTTCCCAAGTGGGCACTGTGCCCTTCTCCTTCTGAAAACACCAAATAAATCCTTTGAATCACTTTCTGAAATGATAGGTCTCTTTAACAGAATAGCCAAGAGCCCCTTGGCCCTATTAGAAAATGGCTTTTCTGAAAGTGAGAGCTGATATATAGCTGCTCACGAGAATGGCCCACAGCGATTAAGAAGAGCGAGTCCATTGTCACTCACAGAGGTGGCACTGAGTGGCAGTCCCCACAAGCTGCCTCTCTCGCTCTGAAAAACAATCTTCCTGATATATAGGGATGCCTCATCTGGGATCTATTTTAAAGTGTTTAAAGTGACCTGGGTATGTGTCTTTCTTTTTGGCACTGTATTTTTCTCATTCAGTATTTCTGTACTGAAAAAGAGTGAAAATGTCAGGACCTTGCACAAATTGTGCCGACTCGGCCCTTGGAAGGCAACAGCATGCTCTCTTCCACATCATTACTTTTTATTACACTCTCTGCCACATCTCTGCAAAGGAGGGAGATGGGAGGCACGGTGCGTGACTTGTCCCCTGACTGAACGAGTCTGTGGCCTGGCCCTGCTTGATCACGTCTGGTGTGTTCATCATCCCCTCAAACACTTGAGGAGGTTCAGTGATGGATCTGCTCTCCACAGAGCAGCAGCCTTGGCGGTGGCTCGCAGTCTTCTAAGCGCTGGATTGCAATTAATCATGCAAATGAGGGGGAGTAAGAGCTTGGATTAATGGAAACCCATTTCAGGGTTTCTTATTCACTATTGATTTCTTTTTGTTTTTTTGAGACACAGTTTCACTCTGTTGCCCAGGCTCGAGTGCAGTGGTGCGATCTCAGCTCACTGCAACCTCCGCCTCCTGAATTCAAGTGATTATCCTGCCACAGCTTCTGGAGTAGCTGGGATTACAGGTGAGCACCACCATGCTCAGCTTATTTTCATATTTTTAGTAGAGATGGGTTTCACCATGTTGTCCAGGCTGGTGTCAAACTCCTGATCTTAGGTGATCTTCCCTGCTCGGCCTCCCAAAGTGCTGGGATTACAGGCATGAGCCACCAAGCCTGGCTAATTTTTGTATTTTTAGTAGAGATGGGGTTTCACCATGTTGGCCAGAACGGTCTTGAACTCCTGATCTCAAGTGATCCAACCACCTTGGCCTCCCAAACTGCTGGGATTACAGGCATGAGCCACCATGCCTGGCTGCCTACTGATTTCTTACTAGAGGAATTAACAAGGAGCAGAACAGTGATTTTTTTATCTGCTTTCCCACTCACTCTTAAAAATGCAAATGAAGTCACAGATCCAAGAGGGAAGTAGAAAGAACAGTGGAGAAGAGCAAAGGGGTTGAGGGGTCACTGAGAGATACAGGTTCTGGTCAACGCTTGCAGGCAGGTTGTGGCATGCCCTTGAATGAGCCGGCTGCATTAATTCCTCAGTTTCTCCTCTGTGAAATGGAGCTAACGTTACTGATAAATTGGTTTCTGATAACCACTTGTGGTGGATGAAAGATTCTGAGAAGAGATGTCATATTCTGGCCAAATATGAGTCTCGAAGTGGTCAGAGTATAATCTAAAAAGATAATTGGTTCAAAAGTAGAAACAGAAAGAGAAAAAGTGGGCTAGGAGTTCTGGAATGAAAATGGAGCCAAGAGAAAGGTTCAGATTAGGAAGTTACTTGATTCTTATAGTTTTATTATTTTGTTAAGATTGTACAGACTCATTGGCCAGTCATCCTCTAGGGAGTGTTTTTAAATTTATGGGGCCATTTTGGTTATTACAATGATGAGGATTAGAACAGAGATGCTAGACATCCTTTGATGTGTGAGACAGGATGTGTGTCCCCTCTAAAACTCCTGTTGAAATGTGATTCCCCAGGTTTGAGGTGGGGCCTCATGGGAGGTACTTAGGTCATGGGGGCCAATCCCTCACGAATGGCTTGGTGCCCATCTCATGATGATGGGTGGATTCTTGCTGTGGTAGTTCACGTGAGAGCTGGTTGTTTAAAAGAGCCTGGCACCTCCCCACTCTGTCTTGCTCCCTCTCTCGCCATGTGACACACTGGCTCCCTTTGGCCATGATTGTAAGCCTCCTAAAGCCTCACCAGAAGCACATATCAGCACTATGGTTTGTGTACAGTCTGCAGAGCAAAATAAGCCTCTTATTTCACCCAGGCTGGAGTGTAATGGTGTGATCTCGCCTCACTGCAACCTCTACCTCCTGGGTTTAAGCAATTCTCCTGCCTCAGCCTCCCAAGTAGCTGGGATTACAGGTGTGCACCACCAAACCTGGCTAATTTTTGTATTATTAGTAGAGACTGGGTTTCACCATGTTGGCCAGGCTGGTCTCAAACTCCTGACCTCAGGTGATCCACCTGCCTTGGCCTCTCAAAGTGCTGGGATTACAGGCGTGAATCACCATGCCTGGGCAAGCCTCTTTTCTTAGTAAGTTACCTAGCCTCAGGTATTCCTTTATTCCTCAGCAATGCAAATAGACTAACACAATCTGCATGTAGGCATTTATTAGATGAAAAAGCATATTTACCATTATCTAGGCCTGTGAATGAACTGTTTTATATCAGCACAATATATTTTTTGGGTACAGTGTTAACATAGTATACTGAATTTTCTTTCTTTCTTTTCTTTTTTTTTTTTTTTTACCATAAATCATCCAGATATTTTAGTACCATTTATTCCAAAATTTGGTTGGCTATGGCAATTTTCCATAACCTCCTCTGTACTTCAGCACATCCCTGTCTCTACACCGGTCTTTCTACCCACCCCCTTTTTTTTTAGTAGTTATTTTATTAAGCTAATGAACACACAACTTTATCACAATATTTCAAACTTTGGAAGCAAACAGAACTTCATAAACCCTCTAAATAAATACATATACAATTTTTAAATAAAGCTGCCAGAGATATATCAGGTTATTCTTAATTTCCAAAGCACATTAAGAAATTCAGCTGTGATTACTGGTAATCAACCTTTTGGGACATTAAACATGTGAGGACCAACACAACTGAATAAAAATTTTAAAGTACATATTATAGATGGCATTCATAATAGCACTTGGAAAAATTAATAATCAAAGTTAGACAGGTACACTTAAAATTTTTATAAAAATATATGACAACGCTATCTACCACATAACTACTAGGTAGACTAGAAATATTTTCTTTTTCTTTTTTTTTAATTGCATTTTAGGTTTTAGGGTACATGTGAAGAACATGCAAGATTGTTGCATAGGTACACACATGGCAGTGTGATTTGCTGCCTTCCTCCCTGTCACCTATATCTGGCATTTCTCCCCATGCTCTCTCTCCTCAACTCCCCACCCCCTACTGTCCCTCCCCTATTTCCCCCTGACAGACCCCAGTGTGTGATGCTCCCCTCCCTGTGTCCATGTGTTCTCATTGTTCAACACCGCCTATGAGTGAGAACATGTGGTGTTTGATTTTTCTGTTCTTGTGTCAGTTTGCTGAGAATGATGGTTTCCAGATTCATCTATGTCCCTACAAAGGACATGAACTCATCGTTTTTTATGGCTATGTAGTATTCCATGGTGTATATGTGCCACATTTTCCTTGTCCAGTCTATCATCAATGTGCATTTGGGTTGGTTCCAGGTATTTGCTATTGTAAACAGTGCCACAATGAACATATGTGTGCATGTGTCTTTATAATAGAATGACTTATAATCCTTTGGATATATATACCCAGTAATGGAATTGCTGGGTCAAATGGAATTTCTATTTCTAGGTCCTTGAGAAATCGCCACACTTTCTTCCATAATGGTTGAACTAATTTATACTCCCACCAACAGCGTAAAAGCATTCCTATTTCTCCACATCCTCTCCAGCATCTGTTGTCTCCAGATTTTTTAATGATCATCATTCTAACTGGCGTGAGATGGTATCTCAATGTGGTTTTGATTTGCATTTCTCTAATGACCAGTGATGATGAGCATTTTTTTCATATGTTTGTTGGTCTCATATATATCTTCTTTTGAAAAGTGTCTGTTCATGTCCTTCGTCCACTTTTGAATGGATTTGTTTGTTTTTTTCTTGGAAATCTGTTTAAGTTCTTTGTAGATTTAAGCCCTTTGTCAGATGGGTAGATTGCAAAAATTTTTTCCCATTCTGTTGGTTGCTGGTTCACTCTAATGATTGTTTCTTTTCTGTGCAGAAGCTCTGGAGTTTAATTAGATCCCATTTGTCTATTTTGGCTTTTGTTGCCAATGCTTTTGGTGTTTTAGTCATGAAGTCCTTGCCTATGCCTATGTCCTGAAAGGTTTTGTCTAGGTTTTCTTCTAGGGTTTTTATGGTGTTAGGTCTTATGCTTAAGTCTTTAATTCATCTGGAGTTAATTTTAGTGTAAGGTGTCAGGAAGGGGTCCAATTTCTGCTTTCTGCACATGACTAGCCAGTTTTCCCAACACCATTTATTAAACAGGGAATCCTTTCCCCACTGCTTGTTTTTGTCAGGTTTGTCAAAGATCAGATGGTTGTAGATGTGTGGCATTAATTCCGAGGTGTCTGTTCTGTTCCATTGGTCTATATCTCTGTTTTGGTACCAGTACCATGCTATTTTGATTACTGTAGCCTTGTAGTATAGTTTGAAGTCAGGTAGTGTGATGCCTCCAGCTTTGTTCTTTTTGCTTAGAACTGACTTGGCTATGTGGGCTCTCTTTTGGGTCCATATGAAGTTTAAGGTGGGTTTTTTTTCCAGTTCTATGAAGGGGGTCATAGGTAGCTTGATGGGGATAGCATTCAATCTATAAATTACTTTGGGCAGTATGGCCATTTTCACAATATTGATTCATCCAACCATGAGCATGGAATGTTTTTCCATCTGTTTGTGTCCTCTCTTATGTTGTTAAGCAGTGCTTTGTAGTTCTCCTTGAAGAAGTCCTTTACATCCTTTGTTAGTTGTATTCTTAGGTATTTTATTCTCTTTGTAGCAATTGTGAATGGAAGTTCATTCTTGATTTGGCTCTCTTTAAGTCTGTTATTGGTGTATAGGAATGCTTGTGATATCTTCACATTGATTTTGTATCCTGAGACTTTGCTGAAGTTGCTTACCAGTTTCAGGAGATTTTGGACTGAGACGATGGGGTCTTCTAAATATATGCTCATGACCTCTGCAAATAGAGACAATTTGACTTCCTCCTTTCCAAACTGAATGCCCTTTATTTCTTTTTCTTGCCTGATTGCTCTGGCTAGAACTTCCAATACTATATTGAATAGGAGTGGTGAGAGAGGGCATCCTTGTCTAGTGCCAGATTTCTAAGGGAATCCTTCTAGTTTTTGCCCATTCAGTATGATATTGGCTGTGGGTTTGTCATAAATAGCATTTATTATTTTGAGATACGTTCCCATCGACACCTAGTTTATTGAGAGTTTTTAGCATAAAGGGCTGTGAAAGTTTGTTGAAGGCCTTCTCTGCATCAATTGAGATAATCATGTGGTTTTTGTCTTTGGTGCTGTTTATGTGGTGATTTATGTTTATAGACTTGCATATGTTGAACCAGCCTTGGTTGGTTGTGATGGATAAGCATTTGATTATTTGATTGTGATGGATAAGCATTTTGATGTACTGTTGCAATCGGTTTGCCAGTATTTTATTGAAGATTTTTGCATCTATGTTCATCATGGATATTGGCCTGAAGTTTTCTTTTCTCGTTAAGTCTCTGCTGGGTTTTGGTATCAGGATGATGTTGGTCTCATAAAATGATTTGGGAAGGATTCCCTCTTTTTGGATTGTTTGGAAAAGTTTCAGAAGGAGTGGTACCAGCTCTTCTTTGTATGTCTGGTAGAATTCGGCTGTGAACCCATCTGGACCTGGGCTTTTTTTAGTTGGTAGGCTATTAATCGAATTTTCTAAGAATGCAACCACTGCATACATGGAGCGAACATCACATTTTTATCTTACTCAGAACATCATCAGGATTTGTTCATTTCAGAGCATTATATTACCAATAGCAACACCACTCCTGGTGCATTAATTGCTAATATTATAGAGTCGTGGGTCAGCTGGATTGTAACCTTGGGATTCTACATAAAGGCACAAACTTATGCTTACTTCATTTAATTTCCCAGGGTTATCACCTCCAACTCATACTTTCTGAATTGCAAATGATTTTATTACAAATTACTTTTCTTTTTTATTTTTCCTTCATGTTATAGTTAAGCCATTTTTATTCTTAAAAACATGAGGTTTTATTGTCTCTGAATTTCATTTCAGGGTAATGTAAGTATGTGAAGTCTCTTTTCTTAGTGGTCAGTTGTGCTTAGTAGTGGTCTTCCTCATTTACTAAGATTTTTCTCCCTTCAGGGATCCTTATTCTTTTCCTATAATCTGACTTCCACCCATTCTCAGATCCATTCAGAGAATCATGTCTGCATGTACACATATTTAAACCCCACTTAAAGACTTGGGTTCAAGTTTTCTCTGTGTCTCATGCAAATAGATGATGCAGACAGAAAAGAGAGGTTGTGTTGCTCAGAACCATAGCCTGGGATGGATCTGTCTGGAGGGAAGAACATATCCTGGGATGTCTGAGCCCAAGCCCCAGCCCAACTATTACAGGAACCTCTATTACAATAGTCTCTATTAGCCCCACTGAACAAATGGGAACAGTGAGGCTCTGACAAGCAAATCATGGTAAACTGAGATTGAACTCTATTCTGTCTGAAGCCAAATTTGCTACATTCTCTCTACCTGTGGTTGTACCCCGCCCCTCCCATATGAAGGCAATGCATGCATAGTGCTTCATGCAGCAGCAACTTATTGATAAGAGCAACTGAAATAATTACTGACACTTACTGACATACTCATGGATTTTTAATTTTTTTTGAAATGAACGTCAAAACTACCAGCATATTTGATCCTTCCTATAACTTGGAGAAGGCCAAACAAGTATCAATACTCACACTAGAGAGAAGAAAGAGGTGTTTTTAGAGTTATGAAAATCAGCACTCAGTGGTAGATTCACAACTAGAACCCAAGCCTCTGAATTAACTGTAACCTAAGTTCTTTCCATTATGTTGCACTCATGATTCATTACAGATATTTGAGAATATTTCATAAGAAATAATAGCTAAAAGGCACTGAGCATACGATAAATGTGCTGCAAAATTCTTTTTTTTTTTTTTTATTTTTTGTGAAAGGGCCTCACTCTGTCTCCAAGGCTGGAGTGCACTGGTGCAAATATGGCTGACTGCATCCTCGACCTCCTGGACTCAAGCGATCCTCCCTCCTTGACCTCCTGAGTAGCTGGGACTACAGCTATGTGCCATTGCACCTGGCTATTTAAAAAAAATTTTTGTATAAACAGGGTCTTGCCATGTTGCCTGGGGTGGTCTTAGACTGCTGGGCTCAAGCAATCCCCGTCTCAGCTTCTCAAAGTGCTGGGATTACAGGCATGAGCCACTGTGCCCAGCCTAAATTCTTTGTATTTACCATCTGATTTAACCCTGTGGGGTGTTGGAAACTCATCTTGTAAGTGAAGTAACTGATAAAAGCAAATGGTATGCGATTCTTAATGGTATTCAGTTTGTCACCATCAACGTGAAAACAGACAGAATAATACTGAAATTCCTGCCTTTTTGCGCTAATTAGCACTAAACAAATTTCTAGCTGTGGCTATTAAGAAGCCCACCCCTCGCCCCCCACCTCCCTTACATGGTGAGATTAGAATCATGATGGGGGAGGGTTGAAACTGTCAGGTATATAGAATATCATTTTGTTGTGAGGACTTCTGGAAAAATAGTAAAGGATTGCAGAGGATAAGGAAAATAAAGTTTTGTCCCAGAGCTAACCAGAGTCAGAAAAATCTGTTTTCAATAGTTTGGCAAAAAGCATGAGCTACCAAAGTCTCAGGTGGATTCAACAGAGCATTCTATTCAGAGCCCTAAAAGTCATATGACATGTTTAAACTTAACTCTCTGATTCTCTGAAAATATTTTGATAAGGGAGAGAAAATGATTTCTGGTGTAAAAAGGGCAGCCCTTGGTCTCTAGCTAAAAGACCCTCAACTCAGTAGCTGTGAGACTCTACTAGCTATTTAACCTCACTGGACCTTAATTTGGCCATCTGTGAAATGGGGTGGATAAAATTGAACTACCAAAGCATTTTGATGATAATGAGCTTCAATCAGAGCTTGAAAGTATGGGGTTACCAGTCCTTCTCCAGGAAGCAGAGCTCAGAAAGCTAACACAGGGTCTCAACGCTGATAATTTTCAGATCGAGCTGGTGGGTGATCATTTCCTTCTACTTGGTCTGCTCTGTAATTGGAAAAAGATGACAGAGAATAGAAAAGCTGTGGCGTGAGCCCAAAGATTCTGCGATGTGGATGGAAATCGCCTTGGTTATATGCCTGTGGAGTGCTAGGTTTCAACTCCCAATGCCCTTACTCTTAAATTACAGCTACTGAAGCAAATCTCAAATTGGCTCCCCTAGAGACAGCAGCAGTTGCTGGGCTGCCTAGCATGACTTCAGATATCAACAACAGCAATCCCAGGACCAGCAGGGGCCCTTCTCCAGCTCCTTGGAGAATGTCATTTTGATTTAGATTCCAAATGTCACTTAAAGTCTACATTTCTTGTTGCTCTTTCTTCAATGAGCATTTCTTTTTCTGTATTCTGTATATTCTTACCCGAATGTGGTCATCATTATATTTCCAGTTCAATAGAACTTGTGGTCATTTGAACATCTCACATGAAGTAATGAAATAATGGAAACAATTTAGATGACCACTAATGTAATGAATGTATGTATAGAGAATGTACGCATGTATGTCCTTCAGTAAGGACATATGATAAGGTATTAGGAAGGAGAGCAGAGGAATTCTACATATATTTGTTGGCTATTAAACTATAGTTGAGCTAATTTGTGATAGAATTCACATATATAAACTCTAATGTCCTCTCATGTTGACTTCCTAGTTGTAACTTAAATTTTCCTTAGGACAGGTAGAATGCTAGAAATTCTTTTTTCCTTTAAACATCACTGGAAACTCAAACAGACTGGGGAATATTACAATTGAGAGCTTGTTTTTATTTTCATTTATTGAATATTTATAGTACTGACATTCATCTAAAAATGCTGGTGCTTGCCCTTATTGGCCTTATGTAGTTTAACTTAGACAGGCAAGAAAATTCAAACATAAATTGCCTGAAAGGAGAAGGTGTTAAATTTGAGGTGCATGGGAGACAGTGAGTGGCATGAAGGGAAGGGAAGTCTCTGCAGCCCTTTCTGTAGCTAAGGGTGAAGGCAGGACTGTAGGAAAACAGGTTCTGGGTCTAAGTCTGTCCAGAGACACACGAAGGTTGAGTACAGAACTCTGACCAAGAAGAAAGATAAATAGTTAAAACAGGGAAGACACTCTCTTGTCATGTAGCAGCCGAACACAGAGGACCAGGATATTCAAGAAACTGCCTCAGTTTTCTCAATCTGTTGATAGCAGTCAGGTCTAGACATTGATTACAGAAAGTCCAAGGCTAATTAGAGAATCTCTTGGGCCTGAGAGAAGATCACACCTCTCCAGTCATCTCACTCCCAAACACATGTGCACACACACGCCTGACAATTAAATCTACTGATTCAGTCTCTCTAAACATGTTCAAGCATTTTTAGTTATTAAAATAATATTATCAGGCTTTATGGGCTAATAGTGCACTGTCCTAATAGGTCACTGGATGTCACTAAGATCTTTCTTGGTTAGATTTCATTTCCTGGCTGGGTGTGGTGGCTCACACCTGTAATCCCAGCAGTCTGGGAGGCTGAAGTAGGAGGATGGCTTGAGTCCAGGAGTTCGAAACCAGCCGGGGCAACACAGGGAGACTCAGTCTCTACAAAAATAAAAAAATTAGATATGTTGGTTTGTGTCTGTGGTCCCAGCTACTAGGGAGGTTGAGAGGGGAAGATCATTTGGGCCTGTGAGGTTGGGGCTGCAGAGTGTGATCATGCCCCACTGCACTCCAGCCTGGGAGGCAGAGTGAGAATCTCTCTTGAAACAAACAAAAAAATAAAGGAGGAAATCTTAATTAATTAAAAAAAACTCATTTCCTGACCCTTAAAATTTATATCCACGCCACTTGGCACAAACTTGCCATTAATAGGTGGGTAAATTCCTTAAAACATACAAGGTGGGAGTATGGCTTAGGGAAGCCTATTTTAGGAAAGCTATCTTCATATTTGAACCTTTTTTTAGAAGATGAGATCTTCAACAAAAGCTCTGGAAATGTCAAGCAGGTGCAGCTAAGTCCTAAGAAGGAAAATAGCGCACTTCTTAGAAAGCTGCTGGACGGGGGTAATCCTAGTGACAGAGGTGATCCTAGGTGATCCTAAAGAGCTACAGCCCCAAGTGCAAGGCCTGGATAATAAAATGAGTCAGTGCAGCAGCTCCAGCATTCTTAGCTGGAGTCAAGAAAAAGACCAAAATTAAGACAGAAACAAATGAAGAGGGATCTGCAGACTTGGCTAATCCAGATGCTTTCCTTGGTGATCTGACTAGTTCTCACTTTTGCAATAATTTCATGCCCATAAATGATGTTAATCTGGAAAGCAAGCGACAAATGTTTTAAGGAATGAATTCTCTGTGTGTGAAACATCCACTGTCTGTGAAGTCCATTTGCCCTCCTTATAACAGAGAAGCGTCTCTAGGTAGCTCATTTCTGTTGGCTTAACACCTCCAGTGAAGAGGGTCGGTGATTTCCCCATGCTACCAAAGCATGTCTTCATATTATAGGGTAACATCTGACCAACGGCAATATGATTAATAATGTCCAGAGCAATCCTTCAAGATCACAGCATTTCTCAACTCACAGTTCTCTCCAGCTCCCTCTGTGATTGCCACCTACTGTTGTCCAACCGGATGTAATCAGTGGGGACTCTCCTTATCTCTCCTGCTGCTTTCCCTTCCCTGCTCACTTTCCATCACCACAGCAGTAGCTTTAAGGAGGAAAGGCTTCCGGCCAAAGTCAGGGCTCTGCGCTGTGGGGGCCTTTACCTCTCCTCATCCGTATTGCAGGGCAGAGTTCTGTGTTTACCCTCCCTAAGCAGCCACCATCCTGATACCTGATACCAAAAGGCTGGGTAGGTTCCAGGACTGGCACAAGCATGGCTTTCTCTTTTCTTTTCTTTTTTTTTCTTTTTGCTAAAACTGAGCTCAGAAGGCTAAGGACTGCAGTCCCAGGGTGAGGCCTAGTTGAGAAGGGGAACCAGAGAAGTCTAACTAAAGCTTGGTCAAGGAGCGTGTCCTTGCCCATGCAAATTCTCACATATTTTTGCATTTAGTTTTCAGAGACAGAGGGGTGACAGACCACTTATAAACCCTTTGGGTAAAATAAAATTATATGCTTCCTTGGTCTTATTCAGATACTCTTCTCCATGTTAGATGCAGTGTTCACTGCTTGGAGAAATGGGTGGCCACTCTTAGATGTTTCCAAATGTAGGAAGGCATTGCTATACAGTGATGGGACTGGAATTCTGGTCATGTGATGTGGACTAGAGTTTCACTAATAATCCTAATACCATTCTGTGTGATTTCAGACACAAGTCATATTAACCTTTCGGCCACAGAATCTCACCTGTAGCATGAGGATGGCACTTGCCTTAGTCCACTAGGGCTGCTATAACAAAATACCATAAACTATGTAGCTTATCAACAATAGAAGTTTATCTGCCACAGTTCTGGAGTCTGAGAAGTCTAAGATCAAGGAGCCAGCAAATTTGATGTCGAGTGAGGTCCTGTTTCTGATTCAGAGATGGCGTCTTCTCACTGCGTCCTCACAGAGTGGAAAGGAGAAACAAGCTCCCCAAGACCATTTAAAAATATTTATTACTTATTTTAAAATATTTAATTGACAAAGATTATACATGCTCAAGGTGTACAGTGTGATGATTCAGTATACATATATATTGTGTAATTCTTACCACAATCGATTAACACATCCATTACCTATAAGATGAATAAATTCTTGGGATCTATGCTGTACATGAGGTCCCAATAATTTATTCATCTTTTAATTTAAATGTAAGCCCTTTGATCAACATTTTCTCATTTCCTCCAACCCCTGCCCTCTGGAAACCACCATATTACTCTCTGTTTTTATGAGTGCAACTTTTTTTAGATTCCATATATAAGTGAAATAACATACAGTATTTACATTTCTGTGTCTGGCTTATTTCACAGAGTGTAATGTATGTCCTCCAGGTTTATCCATGTTGCCAGAAATGGTAGGATTTTCTTTATTTTAATGGCTGAATGATATTCTATTTTATATTTAGTTATATGTATATACCATTTTTTTAAAAAGTCCATTCATCTGTTGGTAGACAGTTTGTTTTCATATTTTGGCTATTGTGAATAATGCTGTAATAAACATGGGAGTGCAGATAGCTCTTTGAGATACTGATTTCATTTCCTTTGGATATATACCAAGAAGTGGAATTGCTGGATCATATGATAGTGTTATTTTTAATTTTTTGAGGAACTTCCATACTGCTTTTCACAATGGCTATGCCAATTTATGCTCCATCAACAGTCTGCAAGGGTTTTCCTTTCTCCACACCTTCCACAACACTTGTTACCTCACGTCTTTTTGATACCAGCCACCCTAATAGGTTAGAGATGATATCTCATTGTGGTTTTGATTTATAGTTCTCATGATTAGCGATGCTGAACACCTTTTCATATGTCTGTTGGCCATTTGTATGTCTTCTTTGAAAAAAAATCTATTCATGTCCTGTCCATTTTTAATTGGGTTATTTGTTCTTTTCCTGTTGGGTTATATGAGTTCCTTATATAGTTTGCCTATTAACCCTTGATCATATATATGCAAATATTTTCTCCCATTCTGTGGGTTGTCTTTTTATTTTGTGGATTTTTTTCTTTGTTATGCAAAAGCGTTTTGGTTTGATGTAGTCTCACTTGTTTGACTTTGCTTTTATTGCCTGTGCTTTTGGTGTCATATCCAAAAGATCATTGCCAAGGTCAATGTGAGCTAATCTCATTCATGAGGGCTCCACCCACATGACCTAATCACCTCCCTAGTACTTCACCTCCTAATACTATGACGTTGGATGCTCACATGTCAACATATAAATTTTTTGAGGGGATGAGACACAAACATTCAGACCATAATGACAGCATAACAGGAGTTAGCAAACTATGATCAGTGAGCCAAATCTGTTTCTGCATGGCCTGTGAACTAAGAATGCTTTTTCAAATGGCTTAAATGGTGGAAAAAATAGTCAGAAGAAGATTTTGTGACACACAAATTTGTATGAAATTCAATTTTGGTGTCCACAAACAACTTTTTTATTGGAATCCAGACATACCCACTCACCCATTTCTTTGCATATCGTCTATGGCTGATTTCATGCTACAAAGCTAGAGATGAGAGGTTGAAACAAAGACTGAATGGCACCCAAGCCTAAAATACTTACTGTTTAACCCTTTCTTAAGAAATGTTCTGACCCCTCCACCATACCTTTAAAAGATTATAAGGATGAAAGTTCACAAAGTCTGTGACAGAAATTTTCATACAGAAACATTACAATGTTGGGGAATTTTTGTTATTGTTATTTTTATATTGAAGTCACATATATGGGAGCCTGACTATCCAACAGCAGGTCTATCTTATTCCTAAATAATTTGAATTTGCAGACATTTCATTGACTGGATGGATGCACTGTTAGTTGAATGATGAAAGAAAAGGACTGCTGTTATTAACATGGCTTTGGCGAAAGTTGTCTCTTTCTCTTTATCAAAAATATAGCCAAGTCCTCACCTGGGGAATGCGTTTGTAATAGTGTGTATATAAGCAGGTAACTGAGAATAATAAGCCACACTGATTTATAAAAGCATAAGAAAACATCTGCTCTTTTGCTGATATTTGTCCAAATGTAAAACCCTAGCTTAATATGCAGCGAAAGCAAGTTGCTGAGCAAAAATTCATATAACATCTTCTATATATAGAGTAATGACCTGTGGAAAGAACTATGCAACTGGCAGGTTTTATCTTAGGCAACTCTCCTTGCCTTGGGCCACATCTTGACCTTCCTACACCCCTACTCATGAATAGTATGCACACTTGCACTTCCAGGCAAAAGCCCAATTTTGGACCTGACCTTTCTGAGTTTCTACTCCAACTGTTGGTTTAGTTGGATGATAGATCGTAGTGTTGGATAAATCTCAAAAGATGGGTTGAAGTCATTTGTAAAGTTACTTGAGTGGCAGGATAAAATGTTTCCACTTCATTTCAAAGACAGTAAACTTTTAAAGTTTTATAGCTGGGGGTGGCCATGAAGATTGGGGCGTGTTTTGGGATGATTAGTTTGGTAGCTGTGAGTAGGATGGACTAGAGTGGGTGAAGACAGGGATCAATAGGGTTGTTTTCCCAGTAGGCTAGGGAAAAGGAACGAGGTTCTGAGCTAGTGTGGAGGCAGAAGGGAAGAGATGAGAAGGAGGGAAAAGACACAAAAGTGACAGCAGAAGCAATTGACTGGATGTGGGAGTTGAAGAAAAAGAATAGTTTTGAGCTCAAATGACACGAATGGAAGCAGGGAAGTTAAGGGGAGGAGCTGGTTTGGGATGAAGATAATGAGTTTGGTTTCAGACATGCTGAGTGAAAGTGTCAGCAGGATATGCAGGCTGAGTAGTGAAAAATGTAGAAAATGGAGATTTTTTTTTTTTTTGAGTCCAAAAGATAGTGGTAGAATATGGGATGGGAGAGGAGCAGTAGTTCTACCCTGACACAGAATAGGGGTCTGCACAGAGATCAGATTCCAACAGCAAGAAAGGAAGAAAGAGGGTGGGAGCATCTACATAGCCAGAGAAAGATTTCAGAGTTTCATCTTAAGAACTTTGATGAACAAGGGGAAGAACAAGTGATATTGGAGCTGGAAAGAGAAATAAAGGAGGAGAGGACGTCATGAGAGTGGCAGTAAAAACCCCACGGCCAAACAAGATAGCTCAGCAAAGGGCCGTGCACAGCCAAAATATAGATGCAGGAAACAAAGCCAATTTGTAGTAAATATTGCAATAAAAATTTTATTACCTGCTAGCTTATCAATGTTCTAGAGAGAAGTAAATAATGTTCTCCCAATGTGCTCTATAAAGCTTCTTCCTTCCATTTCCCTACTCCAGAGACAATTTGGCTTTTCCTAAATCTGATTAGACTTAAATCCCCTGTTGATTCAGTTATGTCTTTGTTTTATCACATATGTTTTCTAGCTGCCAAAAACTGGGGAAGGAAATTTTCTAAAGGAAAATTATTCTCTTTCTTCTATTAAACCACCAGGTGGTTTATAGCAGGTTTCATTTTCCCCAGGTAACTTTGCCTCTCATCACTTTATTTTTGTTTTTTTAGTTTAAAATGTATTTTGGGAATCAAAGTATTTCAATGAATTTTGTGGACATATTTCTCTCTCTATGCTTGTCTTCTGTTTTTTTTTCTTTCCCTATTTTTGAGCAATAATTGGGGTTTCTGGGTCTGTAAAGAATTAGAAGACTTCTTTACTATTGCTACTTACCATAGTTTTATTCAGCAAGCCTGCTTATTTACTCAGACAGAAAACTAGTATTGTTTTGTTCTTAATAGATGGAATGGTAGAAATTGATGAGCTTTCTGGCCAATACATCAGATCCTGTTTTCCATAATTGAAGTCCTTTTTCAGTGATTCTCACTATGACTCTAGTTTGGGTTTTCAGTGATAAAATTCCAAACAGCAAAACCTAAAACCATCTACCTACCCATCAACCATCTGCATGCATTTGGTGTATTAGGATGCTTACATACATACACACACACAGTGCATGTGCACATGCATGTGTGCATACAACAGTGGCAGAATGTGTGCAAACCCAGCCAGATAAACTTTCTCATAGCTTTCCTATAACTGATGAATAGTGCATTAGAGAAAATTCACACACAAAGGTTTTTGCTTATCTTTACCCTGAAAATGAGTCTTATAAATATGAACATGTGAAATAAAGATCATCTCAGAAGAAGCAGTCAAGAAGTTCATAAAATATATCTTAGGCTGTTTCCATTTAAACATGGAAATAATACTTTTGTCCATCTTTAAATAATACCAAAATATTAAAAATGCTGTTTGGACAATAACGTTCTTCTAGTTTGTAATATCCAGCACAATCCTTTATTACTTATAAGCCAAATCTGGGCTGCTCAAGCTGTGGGCTGCACTGGGGCATAAAGAAGCTTGGCAGAGAGCCGAGTGTGTGTTCAGCTATCAGCTTTGTCTGTGATCTGGAAAGCAGTATCAGCAAATGGCATTTCACTTATGGAGTCCCTGAGAGTCATCTTAGCAGGGCTGAGCAGGAAAGCATGTGAGATAGCCAAGTAAGTGGGAAAAGAAGAGACTCAAATGAGGCACAAAGTCTGCAAGTGAACCAGAAAGAACAGTTGAATGTCACAGAGAGGAAGAGGACAGGTTACGTGGTGGGAGTTATATTATTGAGAATAGGACCAACCTCTTTTCTGGCCTTGCCCTCATCTGCTTCATGCTTTTCCTCACACGTTTGAAACCATTCAGATGTGCCCTAGAAATAGCAGTTATAAAGCAGGGGACAGACTTATAAAAAAGTGGACATTCCACACAGGTACTCACACAGGATCCAGGCAGGTAGATGTTGAGACGAAGCCATTGGGTCTGGTTTAATAAGCTTAGGGACAGATGCAGTCTTGATCCAGTGCAGGGTGTGGAGTTAGCAGATGGTGTCAAGAATGGCATGCATGTAGGCTGTTCTTGTATTGCTATAAAGAAATATCTGAGACTGGGTAATTTATGAAGAAAAGAAGTTTAATTGGCTCATGGTTCTGCAGGCTGTACATGTGTGGTAAAAGCATCTGCACAGCTTCTAGGGAGGCCTCAAGGAACTTTTACTCATGGTGGAAGGTGAAGCAGGAGCAGGCACATCACATGGCAAAAGTGGGAGCAAGAGAGAGAGCAGGAAAGGTGTTTTTTAAATAATCAGATCTCATGTGAACTCACTCACCACCAAGGGGAGGGTGCTAAGCCATTCATGAGAGATACACCCCAATCCATACACCTCCCACCAGGCCCCACCTCGAATACTGGGGATTACAATTCAACATGAGATTTGGAGGAGACACATATTTCACGTTACATGGGAAGGGAGGAGTCTGTGTTCAGAGTGGCACACAAGTGTGGCCATAGGGTTGGGGTCAGAACTAGGAAACCGTAGAGGGAGGTGAAGCAGCATGCCTGTGGCTTTCAGAGTCTGGTTAGACCTTAGGAGTGGCTGGATGATTCTGTCTTCCTCTCTCTTACTGCAGGGCTGAGTCTCTTTGATGACTGGGACTTCATTTTGGGCTTTACCTACGGTTTTGGTCCACAGTGGTCTTGTGAGAGGGAGTTTAAAGCCCCTTTGGCAGAAATCATTTTTTCCTGATTGGAATCCTTGCTTAAAACAGATTCCCTCCATTTGTACAGCGCAGGACCTTTCATATGTAACACCATGAGAGGGCTTCAGGCAACAGCTGCTGATGACATAATGCTTAATGGCTTCTTGTCCGACAATGCGAGTTCATGGGAAGTATTTAGAGACCACACAAGCCAGAATGTAATCAGCGGCTAGGACTTCCCATCAGCAGACAAATCCATAAATATTTATTCTTGGCAGAATTGCTTTGGACGGCTGCTCACCTTCTTTCCAAAATGCTTCCTTTTCTCAGCTCATTTAATTACATTAGGAAGAAAGTCTCATTTTTGTTTCTTTAGCAGTTGCTAAATCTCTCTTTTATCAGGGAAATTATGGTTCAGGCAGAGCGGGGTTATGGGTGGGTCAGCCAAAGGGTTTCCCTCTGGTGTCCACTTATGTAGGGATGTGAAAACACCACAGGAATAAATCAGAATTGTCTGAAGGGCCTCTTTTATTCAGGACTCCACATGTGACTTCTTTTAAAACAGGCAAAATATAATTCAGGGCAATGTTTTTCCAAAGCAGACAACAATTTCAAATGAAAAGCAAAAGGCGTCTTTGGTAGCACTGACCATTCTTTGATGCAACATACACATGCAAATGGGAAAATATATTGGAAATATTGTATCCTGGGTTTTTATTCCACTTCCTCTTATGTCTTGTTCCCTGGCAGCCATCAGTACAGAATCAGAGAAAGTGGGACAGAAAATTCTACTTTGAGAAGGAGAAGCACATAATATTGAGAAAGTTCTGGTTTAAAAGGAAGAGGTAGAGAAATCTTATCTCTTCTGCTTCTCAGTTGACTGTCAAAAGGAAAACAGAATGAGAGTAAGAGAAAACAGGAATTGAAACACAGGAAGTGAGGGAAGGTCTAAAAGAAGAGGCTATTTTGTCTTACTTTTCTATTAAGAGGTCTGAGCCACCTTTCATGGTGGCTCCTCTCTCACAGCAACCTGTGGTGGCTACCTTAGAATAAAATCCTTTTTTAAAAAAATTATTATTTTATTATTATTTTGGAGATGGAATTTTGCTCTTGTTGCCCAGACTGGAGTACAATGGCCCAATCTCTGCTCACTGCAACCTCCACCTTCTGAGTTCAAGTGATTCTGCAGCCTCAGCCTCCCAAGTAGTTGGGATTACAGGCACCTGCCACCACACCTGGCTAATTTTTGTATTTTTAGTAGGGACAGTGTTTCACCATGTTGGCCAGGTTGTTCTTGAACTCATGATCTCAGGTGATCCATGCGATTTGGCCTCCCAAAGTGCTGGGATTACAGGCATGAGCCACTGTGCCTAGCCTAAAATCCTTGATGTGGTGTTTTTATGCAAGAAGACTCCATCTCTGTAAGGGTGAAAGGTATCAAGACATTCTCACATGTTCTGCAGAGACATGTTGGAAGTAGCTGATGGTGCTTGTTGGTGAACTTACCAGGAAGGATGTCTCAGGGGTGTGAAGTGATTGTCTAGCTGATGATAACTGACCATACCATTCTGCCTAGGGATCAACAAGATACTACAGCCAGATCTCAGTGTATACACAACACCAGCAATTGCTGAAGAGGGACAAGTTCAATAGGAGTGATCACAGGTTACTGATCAAAGTAAGAGAGCCTGTCACAGATTTTATCATTTGATGCCAGGAGGATGACTCACCACCGGGCAGCCAAAGAGCATTATCTCAGTGATCAGGGGAGCCAGAGGAGAACAAAAGGACCTATGTGCAGGAAAATGAGAGTTTCTCTGCCACCAGGAGGCTATGTAAGCCCTCCTTCCCCAGCCCCTCCTCACCCAGCCTCATCTGGGAGAGGAGCAAGAGGAGGGGAGAGAAATAGACGAGGACAGGAAATTTATCTGAACAGGAGTGGATCATTGCAATGGCACTGTTTAATTTACTGAATTGGACTAAGTTTGACAGATAAAATTGATTGAAGTTTTCCCTCTACCATCCAATAAAGTGAAGGCTTGTGAGGAAGATCAGATTAACTCTAGGAAATAAACTCAGTGTCTTTACACATTCAAATGTGTGTTTAACTTTGACTTCACTGTGTTAATCATGTTTTATGTTTTGCTTTTCTATTTTATTTTGTTATATACATCTTAAATACTTTAATATGTCTCCTAGAAAGTTATCTGGGTCAGAAAGATTGCAGCAGAAACCTGGAGACCATAAACTATGAAAAAGTGAGAAAGATGACCTGAACATTAAACCTGGAAACAAAATTTAAAGCCTTATAAATATACAAGTACATAGCTTTTCTCTATGCTTAGTGAGATTGGGTGTGAGATTGGGTTAGACAACATTTGTGAGTTGTTTTGCTAATAGAAAAATTGGTGAAATGAGTTAAAAATAATACACATTTTTATGCGTTAAAAATAATACATAATAAATTCCTTATTTAGAACATAAAGAAGGAAGGATATTATTTATATTAATGGAACACTTTTTTCCTTTATTTATCAAAGAAATGAATGAATACGAAATTGTAGCCTTCGGTGTCCCTGCATACCTTGGTAAATCCCTGGCCCCTGCTTGCTGAAGAGGGGCAAGTTCAATAGGAGTGATCACAGGTTACTGATGAAAGTAAGAGAGCCTGTCACAGATGTTATCATTTGATGCCAAGAGGGTGACTGACCACCAGGCAAGCCATTAAAAAAAAAAAAATCAGCGTTTTCCCCAGGCAGCAGCAGGAGCATCTAGCCAGAGGCCATTGAATTGCTCTGACCTGGACATATGTTCTATCATCTGCTCTTCCCTCACCCTAATTTTTTGGAACTATCTCCTCTCATGGTGACTTTACACAGTGTCCATGGGAACAGCCATTTTGTTTCTCATGTCCCACTCTCTTGGTCACAGGATAACTTGAATTGGACAAATGATGCAAGCTGGGGCAATTGGTTGCTTCTCAAGGAATTCTCAATCCAAAGGAAAAAGAGAGAGCTCAGTCTTGTCTGCATAGTTAATACAGGCCTTGAAAAGTAAGTTAGTAGATGCGTCTAAGTCTACGCACACGATCAGATGTAGAGTTTTCAGAAGATGTCCTGTGGACGTTATATGACTAGGGCTGGTGGAGCCTGGGCTGGCTGCCCCTTGGCAAAACTGAGAAAATTGAGAAATCTGCCACGGATGGATCCCATTGTCCCATTCTGTATTACTCCTTCCCACAACACTTCAGTTGGCCTCTCATGTGTTAGTGGAACACACAGGAAGGTTTTATCTTGGTGATAAGGAGATCATCCTCTTTCTATCACTTGCTGACCCATGGGTCAACCTCCAATGGGGCAAAACAACAATGTGAAGCAAGAGACCCCAGTCAGACCAAGACTGGGCAGTGAGCTCAAGTAGGCAAGCCCCTTCTTTCCACCGTCCTGTTGCTTTAATAGTCCTGGGCAGCAAACAAGCTGGCTCAAGCTCTGTTGTTTTGTGTTCAGTCCACGGAGGCTGTCACTCTACCCATTGCTTGTATATCTGCTGTCCTTTCTTCCTAGTAATTTGTTCAGAGATTTTAAATCACAAAGAAAGAAGTAATGGAAATAGCTTCTTTCTTGAAGTCAGGGCCCTGGTGATCCAGATGCTGCTTGGCTGCTGTTACAGGCATCTGTTGTTTGTACCATCCAACCTCTTCTAGTAACAGAAAAATGATTTTTTTTTCTCTTGAGGAATCACCCTGACCTCACACTCACTTCACCTGTTTCAGGTGGAATTGACTCCCACTGGCTTGGGTGAGATGGTGACACAGATTGGGCCAATCAGAACATTACAATCTTTGGGTTGTTGTGATTGGTTGAAGACTGGTCACACGACTCATTTAGTGTTCGTGAGATCCAATCATCTCATAGTGCTAGGACTCCTGGAAAAGACGGTTTCCCTTCTCTGGGACTTTTGGCAATGAGGATAGGTTGGCCTAGACTTCTAGGCATCATCTCCTGAAGCCTGAAAGTGAAGTCAATAATTTGGAAAGACAAAACCGAGAAATAAAGAGAAACTCAGCCTTGATGACATGTTCTGAGGTCCTGCATCCAGTTATGCCTGAGAGCCTCCTGTATTAGTCATTTTCACACTGCTAATAGAGACTGGGTAATTTATAAAGGAAAGAGGTTTAATTGACTCACAGTTCAGCATGGCTGGGGAGGCCTCAGGAAACTTACACTTATGCTGGAAGGTCAAGCAAACATGTCCTTTTTCACATGGTGGCAGCAAGAAGTGTTGAGTAAAGGGGGAAATGCCCCTTATAAAACCATCAGATCTTGTGAGAACTCTCACCATCACAAGAACAGCCTGAGGGTAACCAGCCCCATGATTAAATTACCTCACACCAGGTCCCTCTCACCACATGCGGGGATTATGGAAACCACAATTCAAGGTGAAATTTGCATGGGGACACAGAGCCAAACCATAACACCGACTCTACTGGATTTGGATCATATAAATCAATAGAAGTCTTTCATGCTTGAGCCACTTGGAGGGCTGTTTTTTTTTTTTTTTTAATATCTCTTTGAAAGATTTCTTGGCTAGGCGTGGTGGCTCACACTTGTAACCCCAGCACTTTGGGAGGCCGAGGCGGGCAGATCATGAGGTTAAGAGATTGAGACCATCCTGGTCAACATGGTAAAAATCCCGTCTCTACTAAAATACAAAAATTTGCCGGGCGTGGTGGCATGTGCCTGTAGTCCTAGCTACTCAGGAGGCTGAGGCAGGAGAATCGCTTGAACCCGGGAGGGAGAGTTTGCAGTGAGCCAAGATCACACCATTGTACTCCAGCCTGGCAACAGAGTGAGACTTTGTCTCAAAAAAAAAAAACAAAAAAACAAAAAAAAGATTTCTTATTGCCAACTCACCATTCTTCTGTGATTTTGGTTTAAGCACTGTAGCCAGGATAATGTGATGCTCTAATTGACCAAGTCAGATTTTGTGACTTCTATGAGCCCTTCTAATTCAACTCTTTGAAGTTTGCAAACAGATTGACTTTCAAGTTTAACAAGAATCCATCTTAACAACACAAGGTAAGTCGTACAATCTAAAGTGGCTACACAATCTGGAGGAGTCACATTTATTTAACATGTTGTAAGTGCAGATATCTGTGAATGAGATCTTATTCTGATGAAGCTGTTCATTTTTTTGTTGATACTTAGGAAATACTAAGTAATCATTTTTAACTTTTAGGGACTATATATTCAGTGTAATAATATTATTAATAACTACCTCCTGTTCTTCCTTTCTTCTGTAACCTACAGTAAGAAAAAAAAAAAACCAGCACAGTGTCCTACTCATACTAAATGTCCTTTTCAAAAATAACACCTTACTGAGAAGTGGGCGGGGGGGGAGGGGCTCCTAAATCAAAGGCAATTTAAGCTGCAAAATTTCACCAGATAATGGAGTATTCTAAATTGACTATGGTGGTGAAGGGCACCAAACTGTGTAAAAACTTACCTACAATTTCCAAGAAGATCAGAAATATTTTGGACCTTGTAAGACTTTGAACAGATTCATTTTTTATATAAGGAGTAAAAAAGGTTGAAAGTCATGCCTAATGAAAATCAATCTTTTTGTTCTATTATGCATTGATGAAAGAAGTTTCATGATCATTAGAGTGATTGAAGTCTGAATTCTTTTTAATGAATATTACATTCCTACCCATTAAGAGGAGGCTCTGCAGCAAGCCAGACTCGAACCCAGTTTTCACTCCCTGTAGTGTTTCCATCAGGGGTTCTGGGAGCCAACTCCTCTGAGCCTGCCTGCTGTGGAAGAAGGGTGCTTCACTAGCAAAATGTAATGTCGGGCAAAATAAAAGCAAGAAACAGCTTTAGATTCAGATAGACATGCTAAAAGTGAACAAATAGGACAAATTTTCTAAAACAAGGATGATTGGGACTTTAGTTTGGCAGAAGAGTCACACTGGCATGGTGTGCTCTGCCATCTCATCTGTTCTCTGCATGCATCAGTTTTGCACATAATTATCATCACCATCCTCTCAACCGCTTCCCTCCACATGTGTTGCCCATCTCAGTGAGCAACACCACTTTTTTATTTTATTTTACTTTGCTTTGTTTTGTTTTTAAGACAGTGTCTCACTCTGTGGCACAGGCTGGAGTTCAGTGATCTCTGCTCATTGAAACATCCGCCTCCCGGGTTCAAGCGATTTTCCTGCCTCAGGTGCCCAAGTGGCTGGGATTACAGGTGCCCTCCACCATGCCTGGCTAATTTTTGTATTTTTAGTAGAAACAGGGTTTTGCCATGTTGGTCAGGCTGGTCTCGCACTCCTGACCTCAAATGATCTGTCCAGCTTGGCCTCCCAAAGTGTTGGGATTACAGGCGTGAGCCATTGTGCGGGGCCACCACTTTCTTAACAGCTGCTGAAGCCAACAACCTGGTCCTTGCTAGTGGTTCCACCTCTCTCTCACATTTAACCCTCAACTCTCACTCTACCTCCAAGATTCATCCAAAATTCCTCCCAAATATATCTTGCATTTCCCCTTTATTTGCCATTTTGCTACTTTCCTGGCTCAGGGAATTAGTTATAGATGACTTTTACAGTTTTGTATAATCTTTGAGTAATTTAACAATTTTATTGTAGAGCAATGCAAACTCATTATTAAAAACAACAAGAAAATAAACACCAGAAAATGATAAAGAATGGCTATAATCCCATCTACATTTCAGTTGCTTATTAAAAAGGAATTAGAAATAAGAGCACAAAAAGAAAACAAAACTGCTTAAAGTTACATCAGGTTTTACAAAACCATCTCATGAAATTCCAAACTTAAAAATATTGGGGATATTTATTTTCAACCAGAGTTATTTCAGTAATTATCAAGCATCACCTTACAGAGTACTTGGCATACTTCAAGTACTTAGTATTTTGTTCAACTGAAACTCAAATGATGAGTTTTATATTTTCATTGAAAGTGAATGTGTGATGGGAAAGAATGAATCTATGGATCCTCAAGGGTCAGAGGACCCCAATCTTGAGGGTTAGTAAGTATTTCCAACATTTGTGGGGTTCCAGAGAAGAGTACAATGGAGGTCTGGATAACATACTTCTAAATACTTTGATGTTTTGAATCAAGTTAACAAACTTAAACACATTGTATTGTCTTCATCTCTTGGCAAATCTACCTCCATCATGACTTCGAAGGCTGGGTTTGAATTCAGTGTTCTTGAATTTTCAGATTTCTGCTCTAGAATACGATGGTGTTGGGCAAATGCACAGGTCCTTGCCTTGTCTGCCCACAGTGGCTGTGTCCTGTGCACTGAGGCACCTTGTTTGCCCAGGGGTGGGCGGGCACACTGGCAGTACAGTCTGCCCATGGGAAGATGGCCCAAACAAGCCCACGCACATCCTGGAAATAGGTTTGATCATTAGTTTTGGTGTGGTTTGCACATATAATTTGACTTTTATCACCTTTTCCCCTCAAAAACACACACAATTTGATTTTTAATCAGTTTATATGCGACTCTTTCACATTCAAATTCGAATGACTTAATTTTCCTGGAGGAAATGTTCATGATCTATAGTTTCCTACATTTCTATTATAGGATGAAACTGAAATCAGTGATTCAGAAATATGTCCAGTGCCTCTTATTGAGTCTGTATCTGTTAATGATTGCTGAGAAACAAACAGCACCATAATTTAATGAATTAAATAATGACTGATTTTTTTTTCATGATTTTGTAGGTTGGCTGTGAGATTCCACTGCTGATTTTGTTTGAGCGTGCACATGGGGCTGCATTCAGTGGAGGGTGGACTGGGCTGGTCTGACATGGCTCATTCCATACTTAGCTGTTGGTGCTGACCAGCCACTGAGACACTGGTTCTTCTAAATTACCTTACAGCCTCCAGCAGGCTAGACCAGCTTCCTTACTTGGCTGGTCAGGGCAGCATTCCAATAGCACTAAAGCAGAAGCCGCAACATTTCCAGAAACCCAGACTCTGAAATTCCCATGACATCACTTCTTTTACATTCCATTTATTGACACATCCATTACCTTGCTTACCTATCATTTGTTTGGTTAGACATTTGAAATTTATCCTCTTAGTTATTTTTTAATATAGTATATAATATGTTATTATTGACTTTAGTCATCCTGTTGTGCAATGTATCTCAAAACCTATTCCCCTGTTTATCTAAAACTTTGCACTTTTTGGTCAACAACTTTCCATTCCTACTCCCCCACTTCCCCGGCCTCTGGAAACCATCATTCTACTTTCTACTTCTATGAGTTCAACTTTGGTAGATTCCACATATAAGTGAGATCATGCAGTATTTGTCTTTCTGTGGCTGCCTTATTTTACTTAGCATAATGTCTTCTTTTTTTTTAAGGCTGAATATTATTCCATTGTGTATATATACCACTTTTTCTTTATCACTTCACCTGTTGATGGACACTTAGATTGTTTTCATATGTCGGCTACTGTGAAGAATGCTGCAATGAACATGGGAGTGCAGATATTCCTTCCACATGTTCATGTCAGTTTCTTTGGCTATATATTCTAAAATGGAATTACTGGATCGTAGGATAGTTCTAGTTTTAATTATTTGAGGAGCCTCCATACTGTTTCCATAATGGCTTTACTAATTTACGTTCCCACCAACAATATACAAGAGTTCCCTTTTCTCCATCTCCTCTTCAACACTTATTGTACATTTTTTTTTATAAAAGCCATTCTAACAAGTCTGAGGTGATATCTCATTGCACTTTTAATTTGCAGTTTCCTAATGATTAGTGATGCTGAGCTTTTTTTTTTTTCATGTCTATTGTCCATTTTTATATCTTCTTTTGAAGTATTTTTGTTCAGATCCTTTGCCAATGTTTTAATTTGGTTATTTTCTTGCTATTGAGTTGATTGACTTCTTTAAATATTTTGGATATTGACCGCTTATCAGAAGTGTGGGTTGCAAATATATTCTCCCATTTTGTGGAATGTCTTTTCACTGTGTTGTTTTCTTTGCAGTGCCAAAGATTTTTAGTTTGATGCCATTTTGTTTGTCTATTTTTGCTTTTGTTGCCTGTGCTTTTGGGTCATGTCTAAAAATAATTGCCCCAACCCATGTCTTGAAGCTTTTCTACCATGTTTTCTTCTTGTAGTTTTACAGTGTCAGATCTTATATTTAAGCCTGTAATTGATTTTGAGTTGATTTTGTATGTGGTATAAGAATCTAATTTTATTTATTCCTCAAATACTCATTGCTATCATGCTAAATGAAAGTTTAATATCCAAAATTAACTGTATATTAGATTTGCCATTTTAATAAACATGCTAGTTTTTCTCTGTTCATCTCCCATTAGATAACCCTTCTCTGCCTTGTTTTGTTCTGCGTTCAAGAGGCTGACTCTTACAGACTGAGTTTTGCAAGTTTCCTCATCAGAAGCTTCCTTCCAGTTGGTTTTGGCTTACCAGAGGCATTAACATACGATTGCAGAGCTGGAGAAGAAAATGATCTGGTGATTGATTTCTTACCGCTTCGGCACCAAATCTAAGGTTTATCGTGATTACAGTGCCTGCTAAGTAGCTGTATGTTCTTCCCTTGACTTTGGCTAAGGGTTGGTGACAGCTTTCCACTTTTGTTATTCTTTCTGTGCCTCACTATCCACTGTTTAAGCCCTTGCCCATCCCACTTTTCTGAAAGCAGTCTCTTTATTTGGCCATCTAGAGTGAATTGAAATATATATCCATAAAATATGTGTATTAGTTGTCTCTTTATTTGACTCTTTATTTGGAAAATGCAGATATAGTGAATATGTTTTTAAAAGACTATTCCTAATGGCACTATTGGAATATGCTTGTGTTTATTTCTTTCTGTATCTTGTAAAAGATGACATTTCATCCTTAATACCTAGCATGTATCTATCAAGGATAACATTCATCAGACCACAATAATAAGATTATCCAGTTCTTTATATTTCTTTCTTACTTTAGGTCCTTTTTCTGACTTTCATTCACAATGTCCTACTTTTTTCTCCACAGTATTTTATTTTATTGTCATCACCTACCTTTGATTTTATTTTCCTCATTCATTCCCAGATGTTTTATGGACCCATCTATGTGAGCTATTTTGTCAGTCTCTACATTAAAGGGACATAAAAAATGAAGCCCAACTGAGAACATCTTAATAAACCAATAGCAATTTCACCCCCTACCAAAGAAAAAAACTGTTCAAACACCCAAATCCTGCCTTTTTTTTTTTTTTTTTTTTTTCCCAAATACAGGAGACTTCTTTTTGGCCATTTTTTAGGAATAAAAATTCAAATCTTTATTTCATGTATCCAGACTCCAGAGTCCTTGTGCAGGTAAAATTTCCATTAAATTTAATGGCATCTTTGATATAAAATATACTTGTCTGACATTTATGTGTGATGTGAGAGAAATGTTGTGTCTGGAACTTTATTTCAGTTGCTGAGATTGCTTTATATCATTGGATTTTTGGATCATTTTGCTGCATTTCCGTAGCCACCATTGTGATTCTAGTTGAAAAATGTTCATTTTCCACTTTGTAAAGTAGATGCAATTCTACATGGTTGAATGCACACTACCTCTAACACTAGAGCTTTTTGTTAGTAACATTGCTTTTGTTTCCTTCTCTGGTTCCTTTAATACTTCTTTTTTTTTTTTTTAGACTGAGTCTCCCTCTGTCGCCCAGGCTGGAGTACAGTGGCACAATCACGGCTCACTGGAACTTCCACCCGGGTTCAAGAAATTCTCATGCCTCAGCCTCCTGAGTAGTTGGGATTATAGGCATGTGCCACCACGCCCAGCTAATTTTTGTATTTTTAGTAGAGATGTGGTTTTACCATGTTGGCCAGGTCTCGAACTCCTGAACTCAAGTGATCTGACTGCCTCGGCCTCCCAAAGTGCTTGGGATTACAGGCGTGAGTCACCGTGCCTGGCTAATACGTTCTAGCTTTTTGACTTAAAATAGGCCACTATTTTTAAAAAAAATTTCCTCTGCAATCCCGTCTGTCTCATTCAGTACCATTTTCACCTCAACTATTCAAAACTCTTTCCCTTTGGAAAATAAATACCCTCTTACTTGTACATTGAAACCAGTTTTTCAAAAGAGGTTTAGAGTCTACTCATTCTGTCCTTTTTGCTTGTTTATGAACTAAGGTAGATGGCATAGGGAAAATTAATCTTTCTTGCCACAGGAGAGTAAGTGGAAGGCAGTATCATACTTGGTTAGTGGTGGTGGTGGTGGAGCGGGGGGTTCCTCTTTCCCTGTGACGGAAGGTGGAAGACTTCTAAATGTACCAGAAGGAGACAGATGCCAACTGTGAGAAGAAAGTAATAACTACCTAAAGATCTTTAAGAATGAAATGTGTGCACGTTTGTGTGTGTTTAAGTTGTTATGATTTTAGTGCACTGGAGAATCTGGTATTTGTTTATAAGAGATTAGATTTACTCAATTTGGAAGGGATAGTATTATAAGCCTCATGGCCCTTCCTGTGGATTTTGTATACAATGGTTACATTTTGAGTCAACATGGAAAAACAAACAAAAAAAGAACACCAGTATTGAAGTCTAAGAATACAAACTTTAGCATAGGCTTGTGAATTTGGGCAAGTTTTATCTTGTCTAGTTCTTAGTGTTTTCATCTGTAAAATGGAAATAACTACTTTTGACTTACTTAGCTCAGATGAGATATTATTATATGGCAAATGTGCTTTGAAAATTGCTACATGCTATACAGATGTATAGAATCCTTATTTCGGGGGCACTGATGTCATAGCCACCACTATCACTAACACATTGATAATATTTAAATCTTTATCACTAACCCCAGTCTCCCTCTTGACGTCAGATCCATATCTTCAATGATCTGCTCAATATCTCCTTAAATGTAATTAAAGGCACATCAGTTCAATACATCTTAAGTGATGCTTGTCATCTTTTGAACCTGCTTTTTCTATGACACCATGATTAATGACACTGCTGTATTTCTTGTCACTTAAAACTGGAGTGCAGTGGCATGATCACAGCTCACTGGAGCTTCTGCCCAGGTTCAAGCAATTCTCGGGCCTCAGTCTCCTAAGTAGTTGGGATTACAGGTGTGCACCACCACGCCCAGCTAATTTTTGTATTTTCAGTAGAGATGGGCTTTCACCATGTTGGCCAGGCTGGTCTTGAACTCCAGATCACAAGTGATCTGCCCGCCTCAGCCTCCCAAAGTGCTGGGATTATAGGCGTGAGCCACTGCACCTGGCTAATACATCTTTCCACTCTACAAATAGTTCTGCTTTACTCTTTTCCATCTTTATATCTCATTAAATGAGTAAGATCCGTTTATCTGCCTCTATAACATTGCTTGATTCTATTTGTTTCTCTCCATTATCATCTGTGTTCTAAGTTAGGACCCTTGTCATTGTGGGAGAAACAGTACATGTTTTAGAATGAACATCTTGGAATTATGCATTGGTATTTTTCTTAAATAGGTCTACAGGGAGAAAACCAACCGAAACAGTCAATACTCTCCTACCAGCAAGTGAATTCGTGCCTATTCTGTAGTGGAAAAGTTACAGAAATAAGTTAGTGTTCAATTTTAGTGAATAAACTTGATTTCTATAACAAATATAATCTAGCAAACACAACTTCCTATAACAAAAAATAGTGATCAACAACATATGATCATAAATGTAGTAAAGAAGCTTACAGTAACCTTAAAATTAAGAATTATATTTCATAGGATAAAACAGTATCTTTCTGGTTAGGAAGCAAAATATTACAGGAAATTCTTGTCCCTCTTTTAGCTAACTGGGAAGAATCTCAAGTTTATAACAATAATATATGAAATACTATAGGTTTAACTTTTCAATATACCTGACTAATTCTTTGTTCATCATTCTTCTATGGAAATGAGCTTGCAAATATTTCTTAGCTTCTTCCATATTCTTATAATGGAGCACAGATGTCTAGCCTCGTGCTTTGCAGTCTCAAAGACTCTCATTCCAACAACTTTCCTTCCTGTTGAGAGTTCTCATAAAATGTCATTCTGTTATGTGCTTTGTGGCTTCAACTGCAATTTTAATCAAGTTCAAATCAAAGTTTGGGTGGGTTTATGATTTTCTCTTTCTGCATAGTCTTTTATTGGACTGTTTAAATTGCCTTTTTATTGGTTTTCTCATCTTCAGCTTCACCTTTCTCTAGTCCATTCTTCATATTGACACCTATGACCTTTGTAAAATGCAAATGTAATCAAGTTACTTTCATGTTCCAAACTCTTCAGTGGGGTTGGAAACCCTATAACAGGCAAGCAAAACACCTTGATATGGTATACAGGTTCCTCTATGATATGGCCTCCTTTGTTCCACATTTGACTAGTCTCTTTCCAGTGCCCTCTGTCTCAGATATCTCACATTCCAGACTTTTGGACTACTTGCAGTTACTCAGATATACCACATGGGTTTGTGTCTCCCTGTACCTTTACCTAACATTTCCTCTTTCATTACTTTCTTTTGCTCTTCCTACCCTGGTGAAATCCTGCTTCCTTCTTCCTCTCTCTTCCTTTCTCTCTTTCTTTGGCATTTAAAAAAAAATTTAATTCTGAAATAATTTCAGACTTTAAAAAGTTATAAAACAGTAGAAAAATTTTCTGTACCCCCTTCAACTGGAGTTCCTTAGCTTTCTAGCTGCTGTTCAGTTTTATTATATCATGCCAGGTATGACAATAAAATTTATTCCAAGCATTTCCTATCAAAGCATCAAGGTAACACCATCTTCCAAATATTTTTGGTTAAATAAATGTCTCAAGAGGAGAAGTCTGTTTTTCTTTCCGTATTTACTGAAATTGAAGAGCCAGAGTTTTTCCCTTTGGGAAGGCAAGATAACCAAAGGTAACCAGATATTGGTTCCTTCTGACTTTTCTTGGCTTCAGAAATTTAAACTGCAGTGAATTTTGAAAAATAGTTACTCATCAAGATGAATGAAGAAAATTACAGAGCTCTCTGCCACAGTCATCATACCCCCTTGTCTTGTACTCTGATTACCTAAAGAAAGAGGGAGAAAAAGTGGACTGGGAACTTCCAGAAAGAACCAGGCTATTATTAACCACAGGAAGTATTATTTTCTACAAGACATACCTATTCCAGTTTTTAAGTTGGGGTTCAGCTACTCTTTCTTCTGTTTCTTTAAACTAAACTACATGTCAAACACTTTTTTAAATCATCATCTTATTTATCTGTCTCCACTGGACTCTGATTTCTTTGAAGAGAAGGGTCAAATAGTCATTTTTTTTTTGGCAGCACTTATTAAAGTGCCTGGCAAAGAGAAGGAATTAATTATATTTGTTGACTGATTAACTGATTGATGAACTAAATTAATAAAGTGTAGCAGCAATTAACAAAGGTGTCTTGATGTTTGGAAAATGTCTTTAGAAGAGATATTTCAGGATTAAAAGAAGAAGACAAGATCTCTTGTGACAACTCTTGGTAGGGTATGTTCTAGTTCTTTAAATCTTCTTGGCTGGCATAGGTAATTATAAAACTTTTGAAGACCTACTGAGATGTTTTTGAATTCCACAGTTATTGGCAAATGTAGCATTTGATAGACCACCTGTTTACACTCATGCATCCTGGGATATCCTCCCTGGTAACTCCTGTCTGAGCTCTGCTAGCTGAATATAGACTCCACTGGCAGTCTATTCACCCTATAAAGGTTATGCCTCAGAATCCCCTGAGGAGCTTGTTAAAAATACCAACGTCAAGGCTTTTGCTCACAGTGACAAAGGGAAGGTCTTGGAAATTTCAATGCTTTTGCACTTCAAGCTTCTGATTCTTTTCATCATTCTAAAAAGAAGAAAAAAATATCTTATGGTTGCTTGCATAGGCACCTCTGTGTTTATTTTCTCTAATCAATAAAACAAGGTACTTTTCCAATTGAACTTTTTGATGTCTCTTTCCTTTAACTTCTTAATTTTCTCAGTAAGAGTGAAGTGTATCTCAATTTGTATTCAGTTCTCGTCTATTTGATTAATACTCTGTGCTACTGGCATCAGATGTTGGTTTTACTCTAAGGCCTATGGTCTTTGGAGACAAATCTATAAGAAGAAGAGAAAAACGAATATGAAGAGTATGACTGCTTTATTTCATCATCTGTAAGGTGTATAACTCTCATATCTTAAAATCTCTGAAACTGGGATGCACCTTTTAAATGATGGCATTTTATATTAACTCTCAGGGAGGCAGCAGTTGTGAAGAGGTTGGCATGACCGGTATGTGCATTCAAGATGTCAGCATCAAAACTTGTTGAATGGATGTCAACAGCTTGGAAGAAAATCCTAGAGACAGAAGTGGATTACTCTTTTTAACCACTAGGAACCAATTGTTCAGATCGTTGGCACTCTTTCTAGAGCGAGTCAAAGAAGACTAACTATACATAATTGCAAAATGATGTTAAGAAGACCTAAAGTAAAGTTGGTTTTTGATATTACGGATTTTATAAAATATTATAACTTCATCATTAGCACTTTTCATGGCACAGAGATTGTTTTCATGTAGAAGTTGGATATTAAGGACCCAGTGAAAAAGTGATGAAGATTCAGACTGAATTTTAGAGAAATTTTAGGACTACCTTAACCAATTTATTTCTCTTACATTTTCCTTCTTATGTATGCACAAAGGTAATATATGATAAAATCCATGATTAATGAAGCCAAAACCGTTCTTCCAATAAATATAGTATAAAAGTTCTAAGTGATAAGACAGTCTTAGGTTATAGTTTAATTAGCAGCATTTTTTTTCTTTCTTTCTTAGTGGTTCCCAAATAATGAAGTTTCTTCCCATTAATGGATAGTTAGATTCTGTGAAATGAAGTAATGAAAATGCTAGTGCCTACTGCTTGCTTCCCAAGTGCCAGACACTCTTCCAAGCATGCCACATGTATCAACCCATTTAGTTTTTGCAAAACCCTATGAGATAGGTGCTATTGCTGTTCTCATTTTACAAAAAAGGAATGAAGTCACAGAGACATGATTCTGACTTTTGGCTACTTTCTAGATTTTTTTTTTCTTTTTTTCCTCCATGTTGCTGAGTCCATGCATGTGGCTACTTTATACATTTTAAAACCAAGACATTCTTCTCTGACACTCAGTTCCTCATCTGCAAAATGGGCATCATAACATTCATTTCATAGGACTGTGGTGAAGATTAAATTAGCTGATGTATTTATATTATGTCATGTCACTTAGCACATCAAAAGGTTTAAGTAAGACAGTTCCAAAAGTTATGAATTCTGTGTCTTTTTTCTTTTTGTCCACTCTGTTGCACAGGCTGGAGTACAGTGATATAAACATGGCTTAGTGCAGTCACCACTTCCTTGGGCCCAGTTGTTCCTCCCACCTCAGTCTCCTGAGTGGCTGGGACTATTGGTGTGTGCCACCACGTTGCCCAGGCTAGTCTTGAATTCGTGGGCTCAAGTGACCCACCTGCCTTAGCCTCCAAAAGTGCTGGGATTACAGGTGTGAGCCAATGTGCCAGGCCTAAATTATCTTTTTCCTTTCCTTTCTCCTTCCTTCCTTTTTTTTTTTTTCCTTTGATACAAGGTCTGGTTCTGTCTCCCAGGCTGGAGTAAAGTGGTGTGATCTCAGCTCACTACAACATTCGCCTCCTAGGTTCAAGGTATTCTCCTGCCTCAGTCTCCTGAGTATCTGGGATTACAGGCACATGCCACCATGCCTGGCTAATTTTTGTAGAGATGGGGTTTCACCATGTTGGCCAGGCTAGTCTCGAACTCCCGACCTCAGGTGATCTGCCTGCCTCGGCCTCCCAAAGTGCTGGGATTACAGGCGTGAGCCACTGCACCCAGCCTGAATTCTCTTTCTTTTGCTAATGAAAATATTCATATAGTAGTCATTGTTGGCTGTCTACACAGCTTTTCTCTTACGCCATAAAAGGGTCTTAATTTTGTTCACATATCTAGCACTTCCACCAAGTAGCCCATGTGTCTCAGGGTAACCTAACCAATCAGAACTCTACAAGTGACATTTGATTATTTTAATCTTCATTGTACTATTCTCTATAATGACGGGTTTAGGAACCCATGGCTAAGCCAATCAGATCATGACCCTTCCCTAACAACAAGGAAATGGCACGGGCATTAGACTCAATGGGGTATAAAGATGAGTCGGTGGGTACTTCTGGAAGAGGATGCAGGTATAGGAAAATATATGTGAAGCCTAGCACTGCGACAGCCATTTCGCTGCCCGCCTGAGGATGCAGTAGGTCTATAGTAAGAAACAGATCTAAAACAGCTATTGAAAAACAGACAACTGGGGCTACAATGGCAAGTCAACTGCAAAGCACACCATAATTTTGAATTCCCAGTTGTTAAATTGAGTCAATTCTTTATTGTTTAGGATAACTTGAATTGAAATTTTTGTTATGTGTAGCTAAAAGCATCCTAGAATCCCAACGGAACAAATGTGTCCCCTTACTTCGGTTGCATTTGTTCCAGGCCCTGTACTCTGCACTTGGTGTATATTGTATGCATCCTTACATCACTGTCTTCATTTTAGAGTAAGGAAATGGAGCACAGACAAGGAGCGAACTCAGAATGTTCTTTTCTTTTTGCTTCACAATCCGTGATCTTAAACACCCTATTCTTCTTAAACTGACATCTGGTACAATTTAAAAAATATCTGTTTTTTAAGGTTCATTTTTACTCCTGTTTTACAAATAATGCATGGTCATTATAGAAAAAAGTCGAACATACAGAAGCAAAACTGAATATTAAAACAAGTCAGATTTCCACTTTCTTGAAATAACTGTTGGTAACATTTGGTGCATAACTTTTATTTTTCAATTATTTTTTCTTTTTCAACTTTTGTTTCAGAATGGGGGTACATGTGTAGGTTTGTTACAAAGGTATACCATGTGATGGTGCGGTTTAGGGTATGACTGATCCTGCCATCCACGTAGTGAGCAGCCCTTGCCCCTCCTTCTCTCCCTCCTCTAGGAGGCCGCAGTGTCTATTGCCCTTGTCTTTATGTCCATTGTGTACCCAGCATTTAGCTCCCAATCGTGAGAACATATGGGATTTGTTTTTCTGTTTCTGCATTTATTTGCTTAGAATAATGGCCTCCAGCTGCATCCATGTTGCTGCAAAGAACATGATTTCATTCTTTTTGATGGCTGCATAGTATGCCATGGTATAGATGCATTACATTTTTTTCATCCAGTCCACCATTGTTGGGCACCTGGGTTGATTCCATGATTTTGCTGTTGTGCATAGTGTTGCAGTGAACACAGGGGTACATTCATCCTTTTGCTAGGATAATTTCTTTTCTTTGGGTTTATACCTAGTGGGATTGCTGGGTCAAATGGTAGTTCAGTACTTAGTTCTTTGAGACATCTACAAACTGCTCCCCACAGTGACTGGACTAATTTACTGTTAAGATTTTGTTCATGGTGGTCTGTTTAGTGTAAAAAATATCTACCTTAGTAGAAACTGTTTTCACCTAAATATTTAATCTGGTTTCATTTTATCTACCTTAATATGTTCCTCCAAAGTCATTTTTTTTTAAACTGCAGAGTCATCTGCAGCTTATTGCTGGTGAAAGTGATATCATGGGTGACAAACTCCAATTCGTTCTGTACTCACTCAGACAGGTAATGAGTGAAAGAATCAGGGTATAGGAGAAAAACCCTAAAGCACAGGCATGGTGATAGATGTTGAGGACACAGTGGATGTAGTATTCTGCCAAGGCTGCCGTAACAAAATAACTGGGGAGCTTTATAGAAATACTACAGTTCTGGAAGTTGGAAGCCCAAGATCAAAGTGTGGGCAGGTTTGGTTTTTCCTGCAGCCTCTCTCCTTGGCTTGCCGTTGGCTGTCTTCTTACTGTGTTCTCCCATGACTTTCTCTGTGTGCAAGCACCTTTGCTGTCTCTTCCTCTTTTTTGTGAGGGCATTAGTCAGATTGGATTAGGCCCCTACCCTAATGGCCTCATTTAACCTTAATTGCCTCTTTAAAATCTCTATTTCCAATACAGGCATGTTGGGGTTAGGACTTCAACATATGAGTTTTGGAGGAATGCAATTCTGTCTCTAACAAAGGGAAATTGCGGGGCTCTGGTGATCTGGAGAATGAGCATCCTCTTGTCCTTTTGAAGGGGACCCTCCACTATTTGGCCCCCGTGAATTACTGCCGCAAGGAAGGAGGACTTGGTATTGTCAGGTCTGCCTTTTCAGTTTACACTTAGAATACAAATTTTTAAGTAAAATCTTCCAATTTCAAAAATTGTCACCTAATAACAAAAAATATGCGTCTGTAGCCAGATGTCTGTTTGTGAAGTCTGGGTTAAATAGGCAGTAATTGCCAATTCACAACAATGGCTTGTTTCATTAGCATTTTCTGCTCTTAAGCTCTCTCTCCTCCTCTAGGTACTATTTCACTGCAAAGTGTCACAGAATGTTGGAGTTGGACTCATGTAGTAGCCCAGCCTCAGTCAGACATGGGTCAGAAGTCATTTAGCTGTCATTAGTTATCTTCTGAGTCCCTGAGATAGAATAAGTCAAGTTTTGAGAAGTCAGCTATTCTTCAATAGACTTATAAACTGTAATTGGTTCCACTAAGATAGAAACATATAGTTATATTTAAAGAATCAATAGTCTCAGTCAATTATTAAAGTAGGTCAATAGCTACTGAGTGTCCAAGGACTAATACCATGTATGCAGTGATCCATACCCTGCTTTAATTATAATTGGTCTAGGTCTTTAAAACACAGAGTACTGTCTAGATGAAGTATGCGATGACTCCCTAATGATGAAAAGTAATGTGTATGTACACTGACAGCAAGAAAGAACCAAATGATTAAAAGAGAAAAAAAAATAGCTGATCACAGAAAATGTACTTTCAAAGAATTTTAAGGTTGAGAAGGTATTTCTTTCTTTTAATCCAGTTTAGTGGTCTTGGCTTAGTCCCAGCGCTTCAGGGTTTTCAGGTACCAGAAATTCAACCAGGTGGGTGGTTAGAAAGAACAGTCTAGAAGATCAAACAAAAGGCAGTTGGCAGTTGTCCAGATAAGGATATTGATCATGATCATGTCAAGGATAAGAGTAGGCAATTTGAAAAGAAGTGAATGTCATGTAATAGGACCTACTAGAATAATGTAGAGTTCAGTACTCTGATTAACAGAGGACTGATGGAGAAAAGCCTTAGTTTGGGAGAAACTATGGTAAAAGAAGTGTTTAGTCAGGACTACAGAATGGGCCTGTTTTACTTTTGGTTTTGGTTTTATTTGAACTGGACCTCCAGAAGAGAAAAAAAAAAACCTCTAGGAAGTTTGACTTGATGCCTAGACAAGACTAGGACAAGAGCTTGGGAGAAGGATCTGATCTTGTAGATGGAAGGAAAGGAGGCTAAGCAGTCTTCAGGAAAAGCAGGCAGAAACCAGACAGGTGATGACAAAGTCACTGGATGCCAAGTGCAAAACAGAACCTGTATCATGACCATGACTAAAAGACATTACACCACTGAAAACAGAAATGAGTACCTCCAAAGGGACATATTTTCTCCATTGTGGCAGAAATAATGATCCTTCCCAAATATTCCATTTACTTTCCCTACACTTCCCAGATTCCTTGCAATTAGATAGAATCATGTGACTCCTTTTAGTCATTGAAATGAGAGCAGAAAATGGCATGTCTCTCTCCCAAGTGGAGGCAGTGAAAAGTGCATGCACTTTCCCCCCTGTAGTTGATGCTATTTTATGCTGCCCAGACCTGCTCTTCAGGACTGAGCCTCTGATTCCTCCCATTGCTGACAGCTCTCAGCTTAGTTGCTCTCCTGGAATTATCCTCAGTAGAGGAGAGCCACTTTACTCCAGGTTATAACCTCTCTCTAGGGTCAAGCCAATCGAATGACTGGTTGATAAGGGATAATAAAGGCCCCGTCCCTTGCCTTAAGGTGAGACACCTGTGGAGAACCATTTTTAACTCCAGCACTCCCTGTTGGGTTGGCCAAGACCTTTGCTGTTACTAGTAGTAACAGTTCAACAGTTGTCTGCTCATCCATTTTTGCTCTCTCCCCGGCAGATGTCAATCAGAGTTCCCTCCCTAAAAACCTTTCTGCACAGAAATCTTTATCTTGATCTGTTTTCCAGGTAGCCTGACCCAAGACACCTTCTTTTTGCTGATGTTTAGATCATTAGCTATGAGGTGGCAAAGAATGTTAGAATCTGGATCTGTGAGTGGAACGGAGCCCTTGTGGACCTGCAGTAGACATGCCACATGAATAAGCGATAAACCTTTATTGTACTAAGCCACTGAGATAATTTGCCACTAACATCTAACCACGCCTATCTTGACTAATAATTACACTCACTGTGTCACCCATGTCCTTGATCCCCCTAGTGGACTCCTCCTGACAGTAGCATCTGACCAGTTGATTTCAGGCTACTTTCAAGATAGCCCCACTGAGCTTTGCCACCCCAAGATAAGAGCACAGAGATTAAGCAATAGAGGGCTTATATATTCAGCATGGCCCAAAACTTGAAATAATTTTGACTATAATTTTCTCTGAGACTAACATAATGGATCTATTTAATAGAAGAGACCTCTTCAGGCAAATGAAGTACAACAAGGCTCCTTTATTTCTGTTCCAGACTGTGTTATTCTCCCAAAGCAATTGAGGTGGGAGGATAAGTGAAGAGGAGAGGAATAAAGAAATTGGTCTCTTATCATCTTATACTTGTGGAATCTGGCTGTCAGAATTTCTTTCCCAAGTCATCCGTGAGGAGAGGACTGGTACAGCATTAGGAGAGGAGATCCCTTTCTTCAAGTTTTGTAGTAGGACTGAAGAGGTGTTCCTGAGCAGTACATGTGGGACATTATGACTTTAAGTATCAAATTTGACGCTTGTATCATATGAAAGAAGAAGTTAGTAAAACTTACAGTTTTATTAGAGTGTTCCAGAAAGATGCAACCATCCCTCTTTTACCCCAGTAGTTACCTCCTAATCTTCCTTGTACAGTCCCTTGGTCAAGCCAAGCTGTATTCTCTGAGAAATTCCACATCTTCCCCTTAGAAAGCACCACTTTTACAGGCAGAAGTCTTGGCTCTTTGGGTCTTCTAGTGTTTAACAAACCCCTGTACTTCTGTGTTTTTATAGGTGTGAATTGTCACTCTAAAGTAAGTGGGTGGGGAAGCTCAAACCCTTAAGTAGATCCTATATTTCCAGTACAGTCTGTCCACTAAGGACTTGTAACTAGTTTCTACATGTGCTACTTAAAATCAAGGACATCTTGCCTTAAGGGGTAATGAAAAAGTTACAGTCCTCATGTCAATGGAATTTTGACTCTATTCCTTGCAAAATAATAACCTTGCAATTATTGAGTTAAGGAGTGTTTGACTTCTCTTCTTCCTGATGACATTACAAAGGTTTGTATTAATGCTTCTGCGGTATGTGAAACAAGCAATAACACACCCAAAGAGATTGATTATTTTTATTAATGTTCAAATCCTTCCTTTGATGAGGTTTAGGGAATTAATTCTGTTTCTGGAACAGATAGGCACATAACAGAGAAAAAGAAATGGCTTTAGCTGCAAAATCTTTATTTTTCCCTTGGCTCTTTAGCAAGTTTTGAAAAAACTGTAACTTCTATTTATTGAGCAGTTGCTATATGCCAGGAAGTTTATATACTACCCTCCATTATTAAATACTCATGACAACTCTGTCTTTAAGGTGGGAAAAACTAAAGATTAGATTTCTTAAGATCATACCATTTTTCATTATCATTATTACTCAGCATAGTGAGCATTTAAACTCGATCTCTTTCCTGACCTCCTACCCAATTCTTCTCACTATTATACCCATTTTGTCTCTCTATAATGAATAAAAAATTGCAGAAATTACTCATACTCTAGAATTTCAACATCAATGTCTACACTAAATGGAATTCCAGGTTGTTTCTAAACATGAGAATATACCATTATAATTATTCAACTCTGAAGCCACTCACTCTAAAACAATCTTAGAATGTTATGGGACAGATGAATTGCACAGTAAGGGATACAGAGAAAAATATAAGAGCCCTGCCTATACAAGTCTTATCAACAGCGTAATAATTTTCCCTTACTATGCCTTCATTATGTGGCTGGCACTGTGTTAAAGGGTTCTTATGAATTATCTCATTTAATTCTCAAGACAACCCTAGCAGATAATAACTATTATTATGTTATAATGGGGGAACTTAGACCTGGAGAATTTAATTATCTTGCCCAAAGTAATATAAGCTAATAAATGGTAGACCCAAGAGTTGAACTTGGGTAGTGTGATTCCATACATGTGCCCTTAGTCAAAAGGAGCTTATGTGAGATAACTACAAAAGAAGGTTCAAAACAAGAGTAAGATATTTGTTGGGCAAGTATAAAGAACAAAATAATTCCAAGAGAGTTGGAGGATTTTGCATAAGGGATGATGGATAAACTGACAAGTTTGGAACTGCTTGCTTTTCCTTGCACATTAACTGGGTCAGGTCATGGCTCTTTTGGAAATGTTTTTCCTATTAGATATTTAAAAAATAGAGCATTAACTATAAGCAGACACTAAATTTCCTGAATCAAGATTTTGTTGGAAGGGTAGGTCTGTTACAGTTGGTTATTGACTGAGAACTCCAGAGCCAATGAAGCTCTTTTATATCTTCCAGGGAACTAACAACTCTGAGTGCTCAGTAAGGGCCAAGAGGCTTAACCCTGGTGAGAGAAGATGAGCACTCCCATTAGGGCTCCACTTCAAAACTGAGTACTCTAGTTCTTAGGCAGAGGGCTAGGAGAAGGGAATTGGAGGGCTATGCCACTTGTAACATTTTTGCCACCACACTAATAATGGGCTTCTGCCCTAAAGTCTAAGCATGCTTAATTTGATTTCCCACAGTGTGGAAAATTATGTGCAGCTATGTCTGCAATGACAACATATTTTTCAAAAAGACTTCAAAGTTTAACTGGCTTCCAGCAACAAGCAACTTACCTCTGGCTCAAACATCTGTGAATTGGCTGAAGTCAGACTGGTCTAGACTGGCTAAGTTAGGCTTAGCTTCAAGGTGTAGAGTTGGATCTAGATGAGCTCTGCGTGTCTCTCATTTGCCTCGATCCAGCAGCTACCAAGGTGTATTCTTCTCATCTACAAGGACGGAAACACAAGAGAGGAAGTTCAATTGCACAAGCACGGTTCACATTTTTCCTTATGCCACGTCTACTAACATTGTGTTGGCCAAGGCAAGTCACATGACTAGGCTTAAAGTCAAGTGGCTGGAAAGTACATTCTACTCATCAAGATGGCATGGGCAAACTGAGGAATTAGAATCACTCCAATAAAATCTAACCTTCATAGATAGACTAGGGAGAAAACAAAGTATTAAAACGAGTGCTAAAAGCTGTAACTGAAAACCATCTTAGACACAAATTAATTGTCCCTACCAATATTTTATCTTTCTTTGGTGCTGGCTGTATGTATGCAGGAGTTTTACATGGCTATCTCCTTCTTCAGTTCAGCATTTGGAGGTAAACTCTATGGAAAACATATTCTAACATAGAAAATCTGGGGCTATAACGGGATTTCGCAGAAATGGAATCCATGGATATGGTAGCTTTGAAGGAAAAAAACAGCACGTGATTGGGCATTCAGCTTTGTCTGGGATCTAAGAAGCTTTGTTGTGGTCACAGTAGTAATTTACATTAGTAGGAAACAAGAACCCATTTCATAGCCAGAACTTTCTGCCCAAGGATGAGGTTAAATTATGAAGCAGATGATAGTTAGGTATTTAATTAACTAGTGTAGACACCAATGACCACAAAAATGTCTGTCTTGGGATTTGACTTCCTCTCTTGGCCTTCATTTGAGGTGGCTCACCATTTTTAATTCCTTGGCTCATCTTCCTTTTTTTTTGTTCTGTTCAAGCAACTCTAGCTAAGCCTGTATGACATCATATTACCTTTCAAGCTGGCTTCATCTTTTTCTTTTCTCATCTTCTATATTTTCCCTGTGTTATTCACAGATCTTATTTGCCTTGCTGTATTTGGTACCCTCTATGAGTTTCAGGAACTCCTATCTTAGAATTTTTTTTTTTTTTTTGATTCAGGGACTTCTGACATTTCTACCTCATTATATGCCACTCTTAGCAATTTATGATACTTTTCTCTGGCTCAATGTCAGCTGCACTCTCTCATAACAGAGTAGGTAGTTTATTGTTCCACATTTCTTAGGCAGATCTATTGTTTCTTTTTTAATGTTTCCTGGTTCCAGGTCTAAGAAGTTTTTTATATGCATGTTAGACTTATATAAACAGCGTTAAGTATGACTTTGTCTTCCACTTCTTCCTGTGTACCTATCTTACCCTGAAGGGGAGATGGGGAGACAGGGAGGAAAGGAGAAAAGTGAGGGGTGGGGAGAGAGAGAGATGAACAGAGAGGAAGCAAGGTAAATGTGTTAAGTGGGAAAGATTGGCAGGAAAAAAGGGAAGATTGAATGGAGGGAGGGAAGAAGAAAGGGAGGAGGAACAAGGGAAGGAGAGAGAGAGAATGGATGGAGAGAGAAAGAGAAATGAACAGAGAAAGCATAAGGCAGAGATCCAGAAAGCCAAGAAAGAACTTGGGAAGGTGAGAAGAAATGCATGGGTAGCTGATACCTAAAGGCTTTGCTGTGAAGACCCCTTGATCCTATGATTGTTTCATGTGCAACATTCACCCCTACTATATAAATGTGAAGGAAAGTGCTAAAGAAACATAGAAAACTGATCCTATAAATTAGAAGACACTCTGAAAGTGTGTGAACATTCAGTATAACACAGATGCCCAGCTTTCCCCCCTTATTCCTGGAGTCCAGTATTACTATTGACAGACCTCTTTCAAATTAGAAAGTTGCAGCCTTCCAACCATGCATATTAACAACCCAAATATCTGCTGGGAGCTGCCACTTTGTAAGTTTTCCATTGCTGCCTCTCAACTTCCAACAGTGAAAAACATGCACATCTCCCTCATCTCCCATTTCTAGAAACTACATTTGCCAGTTGCAGCTGCTGAGGAGTGAGAAGGCTATAAACTCAGGATGTTGAAGACAAAGTTGTTTTCCTGTCTGCTCGCTACTGAAAAGACAATTTAAAAATTATGCTTAAGTAAACCCCAGAAAGCTTTCAACATCTTTAGGTAATACACATGTTTTACCCAGTGCCCAGAGTGCACATAGACCCTGTGATTTCACAGACGGTGGCAGGATCCTGTCGAGCCCAGATGTTGGAGGCAGAGCTCATATTTGGCTGACTGTATTAGATGATGCTGGTTGGTAGGTGGATCCTGATATTGCACCCAATGCTGGAGGTAGCACATGGGTGTATCCCTGCATGCCATTCCAGGTAATGAGCCAAAAGTCCTCTCACCAAGGTGATGTGTGATCTTCTTTCTCCCAAATCCACTTGAACATGCATACATTCTTATCCTACTTGTCCTCACTGCATATTTCACCTTGTTGTTGTCTTCCTCCTTGAAATACTTCCTCCCTTGGTTTCTGTGACATTAAACTCTGGGTAAACTTCCATTTTATTTCCTTTCAGGTTTTCACTTGCTCCACTGTATTTGTGCTGGTATTCCATTTGCTGGCCTCTTTGGTTTTCACTGTCCAATCTACCTAGGTGGGCTTTTCTAATTACACAGCTTTACATATATATGAAATTATCTAAATATTTTTCTAGCCCCAAGTTCCATAGCTCTTGACTTATATAACTGACAAAATACCCAATAGTTCAGCATGGGTTTTCCTTAGCAACCTCAAATCCACCATATTCCCAGCATCTCCCATCTCCCCAAACCAGATTCTTTTTTGGGGGGCAATGGTGGATTCTTATTTCAGAAAATGGTGCCACCATTGACTACTTGCCCAAATCTGAAATCTGACTCTTGCTTTGTTCACATTTCAATACCCAATCATCAGAACCCTTATGTTTGTACTTTTTAGTATCTCTTGAGCATTTTCACTTCTCTCCATCTCCACTACTGCCTCCATCGGTGGTCATTACTGCTGATGACAATCTGGATTATGGCAAGGCTCAGCTAGCATCCCCATATTCATAGACTAGCTGTCTGCAATCTATACTTAACACTGCAGCCAGAATGAGCTTCCTAATACACAAACCAGTCACACCTCTTTCCTCCTTCTACTGTTTTAGGAGCTCCGCATTGCCCTTTCTGTAAAGTCTCATGCTCCAGCATGACTCAGAAAGCTCCTCCATAACTGACTCTTGCTTACTGCCTCATGCACATTGCTCACTGCTCCCTTTTGCACACCCTACAGTCTGGCCACACTTATCTCTTTGGATTTTCCTGGACATGCCTTGCTGCCTTCTGCACTTGAGATTTTGCACTTTTTCTTTCCTCCTGAAACAATCTTGATAACTCCTAATAAATTTTTAAGACTAGCTTTATCTACTAGCTCCTCTAGGGTGTCTTGTTTTCATTAACTCATTCATTTGTGCATTTACTAAATATTTTTTAAGGAGCCTTTCTGTGCAAGGAGCTTGTCTTTGTCAGTTTGGGCTGCTGTAAAAAACTGTCATAGACTGGGTAACATAAAAAAAGAAGTTTATTTCTCACAGTTCTGGAGACTGAAAGTCCTGGATCAAAGCACTGGTAGATTTGTTATCTAGTGAGCATAATTTAAAAAATTGTGCTTAAATTAACGCCAGAAAGCTTTCAACATCTTTAGGTAATACATATGTTTTACCTGGTTCCTAGGTGGCCATTTTCTTGCTGGGTCCTCACATGGTAGAAAGGGTAAGAAAGCGACTTAGGGTTTCTTAATAAGGGTACTAATCCCATTAATAAGGGTTCTGCCCTTATGATCTAAGCACATACCAAAGGCTTCACCTCCTAATCCCATCACATTGGGGATTAGGATTTGAGCATATTAATTTAAGGAAATCGCATTCATTTCATAGCAGAGCTACTAAATTCCTGGGCACTGGGTTTGTTGCCAGCCCTTAAGATGTCCCATAGCAGCCGTACCTAGCTCGCTACATTTGTCACACTGCATTTTATTTGCTTTTTATGTAAATGTCTCTCCTATTAGACTAAGAGTACCCTCTGGGAAAAAACCAATGTCTTATTGGGTTTTTTGTTTTTGCAACACCCAGTTCAGTGCCTGACATATAAAATAGGTGTTCATAAAATACATCTGGAATAAATGGATGAATAAACCATTTTTTGATTTTTGTATTCACTCTTAGAACACAGACACAACAAGATTAGGTTTACCATTAATCTAAAAACATCTTTTTTTTTTGCACTTAGATTGGCAGAGCCACTTCATCTCAGCACCTGCTCCTGAAGTAAAATCGTAGAAGTCCTTCTAGAATCTCTTGCCAACTCTTCCTGATGTAACATCCCTAACTTCAATGAGTGCAAGAAACAGAAAGCCAAGCCTCTCTTAATCTGCCCCTAGGTTCCCTTTCTTGCTGTAATTTATCTTGTAAGGGGCATGAACACAACCAGTTTCAGGGTGAGGAACTGTGTAACTGTGCACACACTGAAGATGGGGACATAGTTTCCTATACAGGATCTCTCTCGTTTCCTGTCCAGAATCTGGTTTTTTTTTTTTTTTTTTTTTTTTTTTTTGTCTTTCAGAAGCTCTTTGTTCCATTTTCTAAATATCTGTGTTTCCCAGAAGAAAAGCTTGATCTCCAGGCAGCTTTCAGTATCTGCCCTGCCTCCGTAGCTGGTCTTGGCATTGTCACAACAAGCATATGGTAAAATTCAATAATATTTGTTGAATTGAATCATCTTGATGGTAAGGGAAATGAACTCTCTGGACCCCATAGAGCCACAATGGTCAGGAGCTTTGTTTGTGTTTAATTTGCTTTAAACCCTTGGGACTAGAAATAGATGAATAAAAACTGGCCTCAGAAATCCCTTGTTGTGTATTTCCCTCTTTGTCTTTCTTCAGTTTATCTCTAGCCACAATATATATGTGGATTACCTTATAAGACACAATCTTATAAGCTAAGAAAATGAAGGTATTTCTGTGGGCTATGTGAAAACAATTCAGTTGGCCTAGACTTTGATGTCAGTTTCAGGGCTGATCCGATTGCTAATACACTGTGCACATACACAGCGTATTAGAGAAAATACACAAAGGGTCCTCACCATGATTCTTAGGGACAGGCAGTGCTGTTCAGATAAACATAAAAGACCAAGGAATCCCATTATGTCTTTTCTTACTCACATACTTCCCTGTAGTAAGCTGAACATGATGACATAGAAGGAATGGAAAGATAGGACAATGCATCCCCCTTTTTCTTTACTCATCGTTAATCATCAGTAAGCAGAAGGGAGAGAGTGTTGGTAGAATTGTAAAAAGGGGTGACATAAAAACTGTTGAGTTAGTTTTGTGCAGCATTTCAACTGTTCCAGTAAAAAACAAAATACAAATGTTTATATGAGTTATGACATACAAATTGTATTTTCAGTGACTCCTCATATGAGCAAAATAGTTTTCGGTAATTTCAACGACTCCTCATATGAGCAAAATGTTCTTATATTTGCATTTCAAATTGTCATTGCATGATATAAAGATAAATAGCAAAATTAATGCTAATAAAATTTAAATTTTTATTTTTTCTTTACTTACAACAAATTAAACAGCAAATTAAAAAACGCTATGACGAGGTAAGAGAGAAGTTGTGGAAGGAAAAAAAAAAACCCATTTGATCTTACTGCCTTCAACAGGCCTCTTTTTCCCGTCTTTTGAAGGAGAGATTCCATATTTTCATTTTGAACTGGGCCTAGCAAATTTTTTAGCTAGCCCTAATTACTAGACCAATGATGTGAACATTCATTCAACAAAGATTTCCAGAGTGCCCACTAGTGCCTAGACTTAAAGAGATAGATTAGAGGGATACCTAAAGAGATAGGTAGAGAAAGCCAGCTGATACTACAAAGTAGAATGTAAGAAGCAGAGCCGGGGAGACACAGGCAAATGCCTTTACAGAGAGACCTGGTACAAACTTGGGAGGCTCCTTGTCTTGTTTGGCCCAGGGAGACACTGAGATAAGGCTCACAGAGATGCTGCTTGAGCAAACGTCCACTTTGTGCAGGTGAAAGCTGTGCTGTGCCTCCTTGCTTGAGACTGGAGTGAGAGTCAACTTACTTGAGCAATCAGTGTCTTTCACAGGCTGCATGACTTATTCTGGGTTCTCCTCTGCTCATAGTATAGCTTGTATTCCACTGGGAGGAATGTCAGATATCTCCTGTGTCAGCTAAGGATCTAAGATGTGGGCTATTAGCCTGTCTCACTACTTCCTAGTCTAGCCTTACCAGGGGCTGACAGAATTTAGCCCTTAATGCTAGGGTCTTAAAAAAGGACAGGGTCTTGCTTTCCTGAAGTAGTCAACTTCCTCTCCTCCCTCATCTTCCGCCCTTGGCCATGAGGTAAGATACTCTCATGGTCCAGGTATCCTTCTCTTAGAATGAAAGTAGCTGGTGATAACCATGTCTGTAACTTCTTTCAGACCATGGCTTGACAGTTTCTGGACCCACAACTTCAGCAACCTTTAAAAAAAGAAAATCCACGGAGTTGAGATGGGGTTAGGAAACTTCAACCAAGTAAGGTGAATGTGTACCCATTCTTACTAAGTCTTATCTTACTTAAGCCAAATCTAAGATAAGACTTTGTAAGAATGGGTACGCATTCATCTTACTGGGTCGGTTCTTCTAAGTATTTCTCTCCCATGTCTCCTCAGTGGTCCTTTGCCCCCTGCCTCTACCCCACACCAAAGTCACTTCATCAGATGCAGAAACTTATATTGGTTTGTATACTTTTGAGGCCTGGTCATTGCTATTGAGGGCCTATTTTTATTATTCACTCAAAAGTTTGTTCCACTAGTTAGTGTTACTAGTGAATGAAACTAGTAATGCTAATTAGTAACACTAACTTGTTAGTAACACTACTAACTAGAGTTACTGTCATGGGATCTTGGGGTGTCGCTTCACCAGCCAGAAACCTCTGTGGCCCGTGGTGCCTTTGCCCGAGTTTTGCTTGGACCCTCTGGACTCATTCTGCCAAGTTGGTCTGGCGAAACGACACCCCAAGAATCCCATTGTGCCGATTGGTCCATAAGCGACTATGGGTGGGGCCCGGAAAAGGCACCACAAGTTCCCACTCCGGTTTGTGGGACCAGCAGCCTGGCCCCCAGGCTTCAGGCCCTCCCTGGCTTGAAGGTGGGGCTTCACCTGGCACCTGCCCCCTTCCACCCAGGAGCCTGTCTGCCTCCTGCTGCCGTTCACGGCGTCCAGGCTGTTCGTGAGGTAGGGCACCTGCAGGCCAGTGCCGAGCAGCCCTCAGCCCCACCTCAGCGTCCCTCCCGTGCTTGTTGGCACCCAAAGTCCAGAGGGGGCGGAGGTGGCGGGGGGCTGGCGTAGCAGTGCTGCCCTGAGTGTGCGCACACTTGACCAGGCTGCAACAGCACCCGGGTGTGGCCCCAACCCTGCTCTGAGATTGGAGGGGTGCCGGGGCAGGCCAGGCAGCAGGAGCAGATACCTCTGAGCCTTCGGGGGCAGGCGGGGCCTTCCCAGGCCCCTCAAAAGTGCAGAGATGCCCGGGTCTGGGTCTGTAGCCGTGGCTTGGGTGGCTGCAGCTGCGCCGGGGAGGGCGGGGCTCCTGCCTGCTCGCAGCCCCAGCTGGCTCTGTGTGGCACACGGCCCTGGCTGCCCTTCACCCGCTGTAGCTGGTGTCCTACAGCAGCTGCTCTAGATGGGCCGCCACTGTCATCATTACTAGTTAGTTTTAGTCACTCAACTCTTTGTTCTACTAGTGTTACTAGTATTACTAGTTAGTAATAATAGTAACATATTACTAGTTAGTAACTAGTGTTAGTAGTTAATGTTACTAACTTTTAGTAACTCTAGGAACTAAAACTTGAGGACAGGATTTTTTTTTTTTTGCAAAAAAAAATTATACTTCCACATTTCTTTTTCTTAAAATGGGACTTTTTTTTTACATAAATAAAGTTGTCATTCATCCTGCTTTGCTGATCTCCCAAACTGAGTTAATCACAAAGTGAACTAAACAAAAAACAACAACAACTTTGTACAAATAATATCTTTAGGAATAGGGAGATGGCCAAAACCTCTCAATGAAGCTTCCCCAAAATCCATTGCCTTGTTCATTCCTTTAGTCAGGTATGCAACATTTATTGGGGGCTTCTACTTGCTAGGCAGTGAGGAACTGGACATGAATGAAGCAAAACAGATAGTTTCAACCTTTGTGGAGCTCAGCCTAGAGTTTAGTTGGAGACACGTAAGTTTTTCAACTGGTCATAAACTTACATCATTACAATCTGTGTTAAGAATTATGGAGTAAATGTATAGAAACCTGTAATGTCACAGAACAGGAAGTGAGACCCAGTTAGGTAAGAGTCCAGGGAAATTTTTCCAGAGAGTATAATGGGCTGAAGCACTGAGCTGCTGTTGAGAGAGGAACAGCTCTCAACTCTTCATTTGCACATTCTTGGTCTCACCTTTTCATCATCTTTCTCTGATACCAGCTGTAGTTCTGTGGCTGTAGTTCTGGCCAGGAATTCTGGAAAGAAGAAAGACAGTCTTGATGTTATAGTCTCTCTTATGCACTGATGGGGTTTGAACTTTGCTCTTTCCAGGGGCATTAAGAACAACTCATTTTCTCTGCAGAAGGGCTAGGTCTGATGAGTACACTGAATGACCCCCGCCACTCCTCATCCATGTATGTGGTAAACATTGCTAATCAATAGAGGCACTTGTTCTTGCTGAGCTTAGATGAACAATTCTTACAAAACGTCTAGATATTTGCTTCCAGATGATTGGAGTTGCAGTGAAGCATGAAGTCTACTTGCTGTTCCGAGTCTGTTCCGAGTCTCACATGCCCGCCTTGCTTGATAAATGGAACACAATTGGTTCTATATGGGCTTGGAGAAAGGAGATGCATGTAATGACTTGAGTCTGCCTCTGACTTAAGATTCATCTAACATTTGGGTCAAGGAAATCTCCTCTTGTATATTTGCAAATCAGACTCAGATACTGTTCTGGCCTCTTGGGAGTGCACAGAAAAGTTATTAAATTAATGGTGTAAATGCTTAGGATAATATTTGACACCTAGTATTTGGTAAATAAATAACAGACACCAGTTTAAACCCTCATCATTATTAATAATATTATTATAAGGGAAAAGTCATTTCTCTTAGGAAGAGTGGATCTACCTGCAAAGTTGGAGCAAAGAGTAAGGAAATGAAACATTGTCATGTGAGCACTACCAGAGTTTTCTTGGCAACATTTTAACTCCAAATTCTACTTGTCCTTGAAGCCTGTGCCTCTCCCTACTTCCCACTCACACATAAAATCATGGAGTACTGGGTCATCTGGCACTCTTTGTCTTATCACTGCCACTGGAGCTAGAGATGCTGAGAATAATGACCATAGCCCCTGTCTTTAAGAGGCTTATATTCTAGTGGGGAGGCAGAAAATAAAGAAATAAAGTCATCCCCATTTTTGCCTTCATGGAGCACGCAGACTAGAAGAGGTACAGAGATATTAAATCAATAAACATAAAATTTAAAACTTATATAAGTTCTGTGAAGCTAAGTAACTGGGTAAAAAAGAGGGAAAAACAGGAAGAGCTAACTTAAAATTGGAGCATCTAGTCAATCAAGACCTCTCTGAGAAAGCAGAATTTAAGCTGACAGTGGTCTCATTTTTCTATGAATATATGCTTGGTGGGATGAGGGTTTCTCTGGTTATTTCAATAGTGTATCATACATATAAGGCTAAGAACATGTATCCTGATCAATCAGGATAAATCAGAAAACTCACCTGCCTTTGTCCTGCTCTTAGTGGAAGAATGGGAATGTTAAGAACACTCTACTCAAAATCTTTGGTAGAGTATCATTCATCTGTCCTACTTTAACCTTTGTCTTCATATGAAACCAGATTCTCAGTAAAGCGTGCAGCTTACTCCTCTCCATGGATACGTGTCTGGGATAAACTGCCACTGAATATGATGTATCGACATTGAATGCTCAGTAATGGTCTGTGGGGAAGAATGGATGGCCTATTGTAATAAAAGAAGAAAGGATATGAATACTTATTTATATTTAAGATATAATTCTGGTTTCATGTCAGAAACGTTTGGTTTATCTGTACGTAGAGATACACGCTGATGATAGACACTTCTGTTGGGGATACACATGAATCTGCTGTTGGTGAAGGCCTGTCTATCCCTCGCAATCTTATCAATGCCTGGACGTAATAGACACTCAACTCATGCTAGTTTGCCTCTTCCTCCTCTTTCTTTTAATTCCTTTCTTGTATTCATTTATGCACAATTCTTTTTCCCAGCTACCACCTATTAATTACAGATCCAGAGAGTGGAGAGGGGCTTACAGAGTCACCAAATCCAAGAGTTTATAAATTGTATTTTGAAGGTTCCCAGGGACCCACAATTGTATTTTGAAGGTTCCCAGGGTATCAGCAGATGGATGGACTGAGTAGTCCTCAATTCCAAATTCCGAAAGTGCCATTTTTGCCCAATAAATTCAACTGGTGCTACATATAAGTATGTGCTGAGAAAATTTCCAGTGCTAAAAAAAGTTTGAAGACCAGGAATAGTTTCAGTCCTTGTTTCATAAAAGATAAAACTGAGCACCAGAGAGGAGGAATGGCTGGCTCAAGGACACATGGAATGTAGAGTCACAGCCTAAATCCAGGCCTCTGGCCCATAAACCAACACACCTGGAGTCTTGTTCATCTCAATACGATCTGCCTCTGGCCTTCACCCCTTCTCAGGAAAAGCTGCCTTTCTACTAGATTTTTGCTCTAGGAACACCACAGTTAAGAATTTCTGATTCTATTCATTTAGGACTAGGTGGGCATGGTTGGTTGGATTCCCTAAAACACTGCTGAAGACAAAAATAATTGAGAAACACTTCCAGACATAAAATGACAGAACGTATGGGTAGAGTTGAAATTGAGATTCAACTCAAAAAAGTGCACCACCACCTGGAGAGAGAATTTTGGAAACAGACACTGAGTGAGAAACACAAATCCTGGAAAGCTGGCTGCGAGAATGGCATCGGAGCTCGGGCAGAAAAGCAGACTAGATTTTGTGATGGGATCAGGTAACAGAAAATAAACAGACTGTTTGGGGTAGGGCACAAAAAAATGCCAAGTAAAACATGCAGGGGAGATTCTCCCTCTGTTCTTTGGTAATACCGTTCTTAGAGAAAAGGCTATTCCATTTTGTTAGCTCAGCAGGAAAATGATAGAGCTAAATTGGAGGAAGTTCAGCATAGCAGTGAATGGGGTGAAGAATTAGCTTCTGGGGAGAAAGGTGATAACATATAATGCTATTGAGGGACTGTCATGATAGTTTTCTGTTACAGTGCTAGAAACCAGAGACACCAAGTGGGGAGTGAGATCACTTGGGTACACAGAGGTTTAGTGGAAAATGATTGCATATAGTTAAGAATATAATAGGTTAAATGTAGGGATGAATTCTAGCAGAGAGAGAATCAAGTTTTCAGCAAATTAAGTCAGCAGGCTAGAAGTTGGAGCAGCTTAATACAAAGTATAAGATATGTATCTTTCCTCATAAACTTTCAGCTGTGGAATGCCTACAGCCAAACCATTTCTCTCTCTCTCTCTCTCTCTGTGTCTCTCACTTTTTTGTGAACAATCTTTGTTCTGTCCTGAAGGTATCTGCACCTGCTGTTTCTCGATTTGTCATTGTCCACCTTTTCTCCCTCCCACCCAAGATCTCTGAATGGCTGGCTTCTTATTGTTATTCAGGTCTCATGTCTTAGCTACAATGTTACCTTTCCTTGTTTTAAAATGAGGCTGTGAGTGGTTAGCAATTGACAAATATCACACCATGTTTCACTCCAGAACCCAAGCCCTCCAGTCTCAACGCTGCTTTACTTAATAAGAAATAGATATTTTAGTTAGATAAAATATAGTTTAGCTTATACGATAGGAGATCTGGAGGTAGCAGCTTCTTATTTGAAGTCTAGGAAGGTTCAACCAAAAAGAAAGAAAATATCTGGTGACCACAAGCCATCACTTGGGGCATCTGAAAGAAAGCTTTATGGCAAAAATAGACAGGTGCCTGTAGGAGAACCACCAGCTTATAGAATATTCAATGGTTGGACTTTTACCCACATAATTATAAATAAAATTTCTGCTCGCTAAACATCATCAGTCTCTTTTAGAAGAATAAACATACACTAACCAGTGGAAGTGTTTAAGCACCATTAACCGAGTACTGTACCATTAAATGTGACGGCATTTTTTATTTGTTTTGGAGCCATGCATTGAACTAAGTGCTTTATATACTGTATATTTCATTTAATCTTGATTACAACCCTGTGAGGTAGGTACTATTGTTATATATCCATTTTACAGATAAGGGAAGTGAGGTTTAGAGGTTGAATGACTTTCTGAAGGTTACAGTGCTAGAAAGTAATGGGAACAAGAGGTGAGCCAGGTAGTCTAGAGGTACCACATCTGTAAAAATGTGCTGTACCCTTCACCCGTTCCCCTACCCTCCAACCCATATTGGCAACTGTTTTGTATGAATACAAAATAATAACAATTGCTTCTACTCTTATAATTGTTAAGTTCATTTCTTCTGCTTCAGACTTCAGTTCCATCTCTAAGATCTAAAATAGTTCACTGCCTTTTTAGAGTAGATACTACCAATATTTGTTCAGGGAATGGTTGAAGAAATCTATACTCATTTAGGCTTTTTTTTTTTCTTGTTTCTCCAATTGGAATAATTCAGTTAATTACATAAAACTGTCACCCAGAGCTGCCATTTTCTAGTCTTCTAATGCATGAATGTAACTCTTCTCTGAACCCTTCTTAATGTTTCTATTATGCTTGGTAGTGTCCTTTACTAGAACTAAGTGTACCACTATTTTGGAGTATAAACAAGTTCAAACCTAATTTTCTATGTACAGCAGGATTTAAGAGAATGGATAAATCAAAGAGTGGGTGGATGGATGATGAATGAAACTACCAGATAAGTTTTAACCTTAGACTCTGTATTATGCTCTCTTTTCAATTAAAAACAAATATTATTCTACCCCTTCCCCTACCCATGAAGCCATGTGGCTCCTAGGACAGAAAGAAAAGATAAAGTGTTTACTGATTTTGGTGGAGACCTCCAAGTAAACACCAGTGCATCTTTCCAGGGCCTCATATCTGAGTTTTTATCTTGCACACCAAAAATATGCTCAATTAAAAGGGATTCATTGGAAAAACAATTTTGGGGTCGTTGGGCACACCATCTCCCTCTTAGAGTGTCTTAGTGTAATAAACATATTTAAGACCAATAGTAAAGCCCCATAGTCAGGAAACCTATTTAACTCAGATTGGCTCAGATGTATTTATGTACTGGCTATGATCAGTCACTGAACATACTGGAAAAATGCAATTTTGGAGTAATACAGTTTGAAAGGAACAATTCATTTTTTTGGATATATGGTGTGATGGTCAATAGTGCATGTCAACTTGATTGGATTGAAGAATGAAAAGTATTGTGTGTCTGTGAGGGTGTTACCAAAGGAGATTAACATTTGAGTCAGTGGACTGGGAAAGGCAGACCCACCGTCAATCTGGGTGGGCGTCATCTAATCAGCTGCCAGCACAGCCAGAATGAAAGCAAGCAGAAGAATGTGGAAAGACTAGACTGGTTTAGCCTTCTGGCCTACATCTTTCTCCCCTGCTGGATGCTTCCTACCCTTGAACATCGGACTCCAATTCTTCAGCTTTGGGACTCAGGCTGACTTCCTTGCTTTTCAGCTTGCAGACGGCCTATTGTGGGAGCTCACCTGGTGATCATATGAGTCAATACTGCCTAATAAACTCCCCTTTATATATACACCTATCCTATTAGTTCTGTCCCTCTAGAGAACCCTGAGTAATACATATGGTATCTGAGAATATAGACTTTCTATACTAAGTTCTACACAGGTGTTATGTCACTGTTGAGCTGCAGGATTTCAGTCTGGATTTCAACTTGTTTGATTTAAAAAAAATCATGTTGATGGTTTAAAAAACATTCTTCTAATATTTTTAGAAGATCTGTCTCCAATAAATTCATGTAACCCCCTTCAATTTACAAGAATTTTAGCTTGTGCTTCCTTTTGATACAAAGTGTTCCATAAGTTTAGTATTTTGTGGTATGACTTGGTTCTCTGCTTTAATTCATTTGTCTTCAATATACCTATTTCATGCTCTAAGAGATGTCTTTTAAATGAAATAAATGAGTTGCCTAAATAATTTATTATTCTATAAATTTATATTACATAATTCTTTTATTAGTTACCATTCATCTTTCTGACTTTAAAAAGATCTAATGTTGCTAGTCAAATTTTATTTAGTATTTTATCTCTCATTACCCTGGTTACCTTGGGTGTTGTTTTTATTAGTTTACAGGGCTACCATAATAAATCACTACAAATTGGGTAGCCCAAAGAAACTGAAATCTATTCTCTCCCAGTTCTGGATTCTAGAAGTCTGAAGTCAAGCCATCAACAGAGATGGGCTCACTCCAAATGCTCTAGGAAAGACTCTTTGCTTCTTCTAGTTTCTGGCAATCCTTGGCATTCCTTTGGTTTTGATAGCATGATCCCAATTTCTTCTTCATCTTCACATGGCTTTCTTCCCTGGGTGCCTGTGTGTCTCTGTATCCAAATTTCTGCCTTCTTCTCATAAGCACACCAATCATTAGACTTAGAGCTCATCCCAATACAGTACATGATTCATCTCAGCTTGATTACAGATTCAAAGACCTTATTTCCAAATAGGAAACAGTTCCAGATTCCAAGTGGACAAGAATTTTGGGGAGACACTACTCAGTGTAGTCCACTCTCTGGCTCCCAAAAGTTCATGTCTTTCCTTCATGCAAAATACATTCCCTCCAACCTAACATCCTCAAAAGTCTTGAGTCATTCCAGCACCAACTCTAAGTCCCAAATCCATTAAATATAATTAACTTGAAAAGTCTAAATCTTTTCTTCTAAATAATTTAAATCATGTATGGGTGAGACTCTGAGAAGGGACCATCTCAAAGTAAAATTCCTCTCTAGTAGTGCACCTGCCAAACTAGAAAACAAGTTATCTATGTCTAGAATACAATGATGGGACAGGCACAAGGTAGAACATTTTCATTATAAAAGGTAGAAATTCAGAAGAAAAAAGGGGTGATAAGTCCCAAGCAGGTTTGCAACCCAGAAAGACAAGCAGAGTTTCAAGGACTGAGGATAATTCTTTGTGTCTTGATGCGCCAAGGGCCTGAGGCATTGCCCTCTCTTCTTGGCCCACATGAGTGGTAGCGCTCTCCTTTCAGCCTGTCATTCTACCCTCAGTGCCCTCAGAGTCATTTTTCCTTTTACTTTAAGGGTAATATACTTTTCTGTTTGTTTGTTTGAAACAGGGTCTCATGCTGTTGCCCAAGGCTGGAATGCAATGATGGGATCTTGGCTCACTGCAACCTTCACCTCCCAGATTCAAGCAATCCTCCTGCCTCACCTTTCTGAGTAGCTGAGACTACAGGCATGAAGCACCATGGCCAACTGATTTTTTGTTCTTTTAGTAGAGGGTTTTGTCACATGGGCCAGACTGGTCTTGAACTCCTGGCCTCAAGAAATCTGCCAGCCTCAGCCTCCCAAACTGCTATGATTACAGGTGTGGGCCACCACACCCAGCCAAGGGTAACATGCTTTTTCAGCTGAGTTGCTCTATCAGCCTGTTTTCTGCCTGTAGAATCCCAGAAGTCCAACAGCTTTCTTTCACTTCACCCCTTCTCTGTCCCCTTTACTCCAAGGTATAGCTTTTAGTCCTTTCTTTCACTTCACCCCATCTCTGTCCCCTTTACTCAAAGCTATAGCTTTTAGTCACATAACATTCTCAAAACCTTAACAGTCTTCTGTGGACATCACGGGGATCTGTGCCATTAGACAAAAAGTTTCTTCATACATTCCTCCTGGATATCCTGTCTCTATTCCTGGCTTTTGCTGACATGGCTGATTGAATGCATAAATCATATGCCTAATCTCTTCAGCAAAGGAGTGTCCAACTATACCCTTAGGGTTCTCTTCTAGAACTTGCTTTCTCATATTTTTGCAATGTGACGGGCTGACAATTTTCCAGATCATTTGGTTCTGGTTTATTTTTTGCTTAACAGTTTGTTTCTCTATTTCTTTCCTTTCACATTTTATTATAGGCAGCAAGGAGCAACCAGGCCACACTCTGCTTGGGAACCTCAGTTAAATATCCAAGTTTATTGCTCACATGTTCTGCTATCTACTCAGCAACAGACTACATTTCAGTCAAATTTATTCTACTTTCTAACAAGGATCACCTTTCCTCCAGTTTCCAGTAACACGTTCGTCACTTCCATCTGAAACCTCAACAAAGCATCTTTAATGTTCGTACTTCTAGTAACATTCTGTTCATGACAACTGTGTTCTCTAAAACAATAGAAATTTCCCTACAGTCCTCCCTGTTTACTTCTTTTGAGATCTCATCAGAATTGCCATCAGTGTCCCTATTTCTGTTACGGGAAAGAGGTCCTGATCCAGACCCTAAGAGAGGGTTCTTGGATCTCATAAAAGAAAGAATTTGAGGCACATCCATAAAGTGAAAGCAAGTTTAGTAAGAAAGTATAGGAATAAAGAATGGCTACTCCATTGGCAGAGCAGCCCCAAGAACTATTGGTTGGCTTTTTTAATGGTTATTTCTTGATTATATGCTACACAATGTGTGGATTACTCATGACTTTTCTGGGAAAGGAGTGGGGAATTCCTGGAACTGGTGGTTCCTTCCATTTTTAGGCCAAATAGGGTAACTTCCTGATGTGGTCGTGGCATCTGTAAACCATCATGGCAGTGATGGGAATGTCTTTTAGCATGTTAATGTATTATAATTAGTGTATAATGAGCAGTGAGGACAACCAGAGGTCACTTTTGTCACCATCTTGGTTTTGGTGGGTTTTGGCTGGCTTCTTTAGTGCAGGCTGTTTCATCAGCAAGGTCTTTGTAACCTGTATCTTGTGCCAACTTCCTATCTCATTCTATGACTTAGAATGTCTAACCTCCTGGGAATGCAGCCCAGTAGGTCTCAGTCTCAATTTACCCAACCCCTATTAAAGATGAAGTTGCTCTAGTTCAAACACCTCTGACATTTCTATAAGAGTATCTTCAAAGCAATGTAAGATTTTTCTATCATGCACCTAAAAACTCTTCCACCCTCTATCCATTATTTAGTTCCAAGGCCACTTCCATATTTTTATGTTTTTCTTTTTCACAATAGCACCCTACTTCTTTGTACTAAAATCTCTAACAGTGAGGGTTCTCAAGAGAAACAAAACCAATAGAACATATACAAACACACACACACATATGTACAAATATGTGTGTTCTTATATGAGTGTGTATATTAATGTATACATGTATATGATTTCTTTTAAGGAATTAGTTCATATGATTGGGACCTGGTATATCTGAAATTTGTAGGGCAAGCCAGTAGGCTGGAAAGTCAGTTAGGATTTCTATGGTGCAGTTTTGAGGTCAAATTTCTTCTTCCCTAGCCAACCTTAGTTTTTGCTCTCAGGACTTTCAATTGATTCAGTGAGGCCCACCCACATTATTGAGGGTAATCTCTTACTTAATGTGAGTTTATTTTAGATGTTAAACATGTCTACAAAATGCCTTCACAGCAGCACATAGATTAGTGTTTGATTAAATAACTGGATATTATAGCCTACCCAAGTTGACACATAAAACTGTACATTATAGGTGCTTGTCCCTATTTCTTCTCCATTTCTAGTTTATTTCACTTAAATTGCAGAGAGCTGATCTATACATAGCTGTCCAGGTCTATCTTCACCAAGAATAGAATACAGTTTCTTTTCATTTTCAATATACATCATACTTTGTCAGATTTTTTTTTTCAGCTGCAGCTCCTCATTGGACTGGTAATAATATTGGCTTTATTAATCTCTCATTCTCTCACTTACTTATTCCACAGACATTTGTAGAAGGCCACCAAGCTCTAGGGAGAGGAAAATGGTTTTATAAATTAGTGCTTTCTGGGATAATGAAAGTTTATAATCTGCACGACTTAATAGTAGCCACTAGCCACATGTGGTTTTCGAACACTAGCAGTATACTTAGTATGACTGAGGAAGTAGATTTTTATTTTTGTTTAATTATAATTAATTTAGGTTTACATTTAAATATCTAAATGAGACTACTGTATTGGGAAATATAATTTCCCATATGCAACTGTGGTGCAAAAATAATTGTGGTTTTTATTATTAAAAGTAATGGCAAAAACCACAATTATGTTTGCATTAACCTAATAAATTATTGAGTTTCTTTTACTAAGATACAGGGATAAATTAGATTTTGATTATTTTTTCAGAGATTGTTAGAATAAGAAGGAACTTCAAGCAAGAAAGGATTTTAGAGTTGTTCTTTTGTGGATGAGGACTCAGAGGTCAAATGAGCTGCTGAGGATTAGAGATTGTTAGAAGTAGTGCAGGATCCAGAACTTGGATTGGCTGCCTGTCAATTCAGTGTTTACTTCCCTGCCCTGTTCTATGTCCCCATACAATTAGACCATTTGATTTTCCACCTGGAATCCCCAGCCCACTTTGACTTTAATTAACAAATGCCTCTGAAAATAGAACTCAACCTTGCACATGGTTTCAGAATGATTATATCTTGCCTGCACCATGGCAGAATGATCTGACATTTTCTTTCAGTAGCTAGTTGGCTTATGAAACACCTATCACCTCTGCAGTGATGCCAAAAGGATGTTTGCTCTAGTCTTGCCTGACCCCCATATGCTTTGTTGGAGAAGGAAAACCATTCTATCTGCATAGCACTGAGTCATCAGTATTTTCTTTGGAGAAAAATGTCACTTAGCCACATGATGCAATTTTTGCTATAGCACCTTTCTCAATAAACCTCTAGCTGACAAAAACAGATTGAGAAGAGCATCCTAAGAGTTTCTCACAGGACCATTGATCTACTTTCTTGTTTGAGTGAACTTCCTTTGTTCATTTCCACTGTGTAAAATAAACACATTTATACTGACAGTGTGCCTTCATCAGGATATCGTCCTTATTAAAATAAGCTTGAAAATATTTTGCACTATACCCAAAATAGAATGTCATATTGACTCTGCATTTAATATACTATCAAAGTATTAAATATAGCTCATGAAGCACTCAGAGGAACGTTTGCTTCTGCTCTTTTTAGATTGAGTAAAATTTAAAAATAATGTCAATCACTTGCTACATAAAATGGACCTGTGCCTTGCAATGGGCATTGAATTTGAGGAGCAGATGGAAAGTGTCTGAGATGAGAATGATTGAATAATATAATTTTCAACATGCTTTGCCAACAACAGATTTTCTGTCACACTGATCAATTATTGAAGATGAAATTCTTATACCAGATAGAAATGAGGATTGTTATTTAAGGGAAGAAGATGATACTATCTCTTGGTGCAGAGCTTTATTATTTGGGGCAGACATCTAATACACTATCTGTGATTGACAAGATGATCCAAGTTCCAGCATTCCTATAAGAGGTGAGTCATCCATCCATTGCTGCTAGAGAACCACATTTAGACTGGATATTTGAGCCATAAACATATCTCCCCCAAATCTTTCAGGTAAAAAACAGTAATAACTAACACTGAAAAATATATGGGATAAAGGTCAGCCATTATAAAATCAGCCACAATATAGAGACAGTAATTTGAGGTTGGGTAATTATTTTATTTTTAAGGCAAAGCATCATAAATTATAATAAATGTAGCAAAACTGAATCAATCCAAATGGCCTCTCTTTCATTCTAATCACCTTTATCATTCTGTTATAAGGTCCCCAATTTTTTAGGGAAAGAATTCTGGGAAAGTTTATTGTTTAATATTTATCAATATCATTTGATACCTGTATAATATTTTATTTCAATGAGTAAATTATGTTTGTCCTTTAACAAGCTGTGGGGCACTAGTGGGGAAAATTTAAAAATGTAAGATAATTATCAGTGGGATGAATACAATATCAGTCTCTTCCCAATACTTTTATTAAGTTAAATGGGAGTTTTGCCTGCACAAGGACTGCTGGTTGGGAAGTCAATAGAAGCAGCCAATATTTAAGTGGATTGATTAAAAATCAAATGCCCCTACATGACAAGAATAAGCAGAATGGTGTTTAGAGTGATATATACCAATGGCCATAACATTTCTCATATGCTTAATTCAGACTTTTTAAATTTTATTTGTCCAGAACCTCTTTCTGGAAGTGGCTCCAAAGAGTGCCTTTCCAGTGCTGGCTTAGCAAGTGCTCAGAGGAGATGACTCCAGTGCCCAGCCTGAGCTAATAAATGCAAAACAATCTTTTCCCTCTCACTGTCTCAGATTCTTACAACCATCCTAAAAAAAGATGAGAAAACCATCATTACACCTTGTTCACAAATGAAGAAGCCAAGCTATATAGCCTGCTTCACTCACATGGCTTCTTAGTGGCAGATAGAACTTCAATTCACATGCTGCTGGGAACCCTTGCAGTTGGATGAAGAAGCCTGGAGCTCTAGTCCTAATGGCTCCACTCTACAAAGAAAATTAACCAATATTCATGATGCAGAGCAGCATTTCAGAGTTGAGGAACACAATATCTAAAATGTCCTTATCTATTCCACTAACAAATTGTTATTGAAGACCTAATTGCGTATGATCTTGTCCTAGAAGCTCTTGGCTATTTGAGGATTCAACAAACTCACATTTCAGGTTTCAGTGTCACCCTTTTATTGGAGTACTTTCTTTCCTTTGTGTTGTTTTGCTCTCTGGCAGGCTTTTCTCATGAGGTGGCATCCCAGGGCTCTACCCTTCCTTCTAGCCTGGAAACCCCATAGAAAAAGAAGGTGTTTTGACTGATGGTTCCAGTAAAAGTCATGAGGTTGAGTTTTACTGGATTGATCTGCATTGTATACTCATAACTGGACCAATTACACTGGCCATAAATTGAACACACTGATTGGCCAGGCCTGTGTCATGCACCTAGCCTTGAAGACAGCGTGTGTTGGGATAGCCCCATGTAAAAGTTATTAGAATGGGATTGGCATGATTCTTCAAAGAAAAGTAAGATGTCACCAGAAAAGGAGGAAATAGTGATGAGCAGGCAACAGCTGCCTTCCAGAGAAAAGTTAAAATGATCTCCATTTTATAAATGAAAAAGTTGAGGCTCAGTGAGATTAAGTGGCTTGAATACGAAAGGGACAATGATGAACAGTAGGAACAAGGTTCTTCACTTCCAGCCCCTGAGAAAATCTTCCCAGACATCCATCACATCTTTGATCACTGAGGTCAGGAAGAAGCATTCCAGTCACCTTTTAAATCCATCCACTGCCAATAGGAAAAAAACAAGAGAAGGAACTAATCAGATTTTATAAATTCCTAAGAGCTCTGCGTATATTTTGGCTAGAAAGTTGTTTGTTCACTTGTATTTAATAAATGGCCCCTTATCAGACAATGCTGAAACACTCATTTAAACTGCAACATCTGTATTTACGTCTGTTGAAGACATGTTGTTATTAAGTTGAAAAATTGCTATCCCAACAGACTCGTAGGCTTTTCAACTTTGTCTCATAAGGTAAAAACTCTTTAACAAAGAGCCTTAGTGTTGTTAAGGACAAATGCTGAGAATTCAAAGAAGACATTCTTTTGAGAGGATGATTTAAGTGGAATTACCACCCTGGATACCAATCAGGAAATGGCTGGCTTTACAGAAGAGCCGGCTCGGCATTCATAGTGATTAAGGTGCTTAGAATTATGCTTTCTTTATTGACTTTTCCAAGCCCTCTCTGTTTTGAAAAACTAAACTGAAGTGCAAAGCATTTTGTTAATGAAGAATTTCTGACTTGTTTTTATCTTCATTACACCTTGTAAGATAGATATATCTGGAAAGAGTATTAGAATAAAAACACGTTGATTTGAAAAATCCCCCTATAAGAAGATGACAGAAGCTGTGGCTGCTATTGATGTTTGGCATGGGCCCCAGAGAGTGGTATTGAGGCTTGTTCAAATTCTTTCCACTTTTCTGAATTTTATAGGGACTCAGCAACATTACTTAAAAAAAAAACATCAAATAGGTTGAATGGTAGTCTAACATCGTGCTTTATGTCACTTGGTCATTCTGATTGACAGAGCTGAGGACTTCCTTCCAGCCCTGTGGGTGTAAGTGCCAAGAAGATAAAAAGAGCCAGGGAAATGACATAAGGTCACCATGTGTCATGATGTCGTGAGTAGGGAATGGTGGCCCAGAGAAGTAGAAGGGCAAGATGTCCTCCCAGGGGTGACTGTCAAACTTGCAGGGCAGGACTGTGACACGCTGAGAGCAAAGGATCTGTAGGAGCTGGCTGGATGCCAGGGCATGCAGGGACACACAACGGAGCTTCTCTTTTTAGGGGGATAAAGTGTCCTGAGCCCCAGAGTCCCTGAAAGGATGGAGGAATGGGCTGAGAAGGGTCTGTCCTTGGCAGAGCTAGAAGTGAGTGACAGTGGGAACTGGTGTGGTGTATGCATACGTGTATATCCAAATTCATATTCACATCTGTCATTTTGCTTGATTTATAAGGAATAATCCTAATCATAATGCTACATGCATATTGACTCATTGAATCCTCACAATAGCCCCGAGAGATTAGATAGGCAAATGAGGAAGGCATCCTCTTTCTTGCTTTACAGAGGAGGACACCAAGGTTAGAAGCCGTCAGGTGATTAGCCTTAAAACATGCCAGCATTAATTGTAGGCAAGTCCATGAAAACGTAGCCGGGCAACATGGCATAGTGATTAATGGTTTAGAATCTGAAATCAAACAGACTTTTATATCCTGGTTCTTCCAAAACTGTCATGTTCTCTTAGGAAAGGTACCTAACTTTGAGCCTCAGGTGTCTCAACTACAAATGAAATTATGATAAAACATAGGTGTTTGTAATAATACAATTAGAAAAAAATAGATAATTAGCACAAATCCTGGCACAAGCTAGATATTTAAAAAACACTGGTAACTATGTTTATTGTTGTTTTCTGGCATGTTCCCAAGATAGGATCCAGAGATAAGAAAAGATAGGGAGCTAGTTGTCAAAAATAGTGTTCAGGTTAGGAGTTGCGTTTTGGAAGCAAGGAGAAACCTAGTTATCAGAATTCAGACAAAAGGTAAGATTAGACTTTAGCAGTAGACCACTCTTATTTGCCTAATCACCATCCCTTCTTTCTTCTTTTAGTAAAAGCACCCAGTTCGGGAGTGGTGGCTCACACCTACAAATCTCAGCATTTTGGGAGGCAGAGGTGGGTGGATTGCCTGAAGTCAGGAGTTCGAGACCAGCCTGACCAACATAGAGAAACTCTGTCTCTACTAAAAAAATACAAAATTAGCCAGGCATGGTGGTGCATGCCTATAATCCCAGCTACTAGGGACACCGAGGCAGAAGAATTGCTTGAACCTGGGAGGCAGAGGTTGCAGTGAGCTGAGATCAGGCCATTGCACTTCAGCCTGGGCAACAAAAGCGAAACCATCTCACAAAAAAGAAAAGTAAGAGCACGCTTCCTTTCCTTTGGGTTACTACAGTTTTCCAAATTACTGGTTGCTGTGCTTCCGTGGGGCTCCACTTTCCAGGCATGAGGGAGTACCCAACTAGGCCTGGCTGCCTAGAACACCATGTTCCCTGGCTGTGGAGATTAGTTTAGCCTTGGACATGTGAAGTAAATTAATCAGAATGCATTATGGGACTTTTTTTCAAACTACTGGTAAAGAGGCACTGTCTTTCCATTGGAGCTGCTAAGCTACTACAATGTAGGCCTGAGGGGCTGCAGGCCATCTTGCCACCTCGAAGGGAACGCATTTTTGATGTTATGAAGTCAACCTGGAAGAATGCAGAGCTGAGAAATGGAGGGAAACTAAGTCCCTGATTACATGGTTTGTTCATAAAACCAGCTCTGCTCCTGGTGGAGGCATTTTCTTCTTCCTTTTTATAATTGGAGAGTTGATTCTCAATTTCAAAATGTCTTTCTTGCTTAATATCTGGAAATGTCCAGAAAACAGGGCCAAACTGTGCCTCAGGTGGGAGCCAAGTGACCCCAGGTCATATAAGAAGAAGGCTGCAGGGACTGAGAGAAAATCAGCAGCATCTGAACTATGCCCCTCTGTACAAAAGAGGATTGACATTTCTTCCCTCTCTATTTCAGTTATCGTTTTCTCTCCTCCAACCCCATTTTTTGAAAACTTTAATTGCTACTAGGGGTTTGTGAAGATCACTCTTCATGGGTTCATTTCTAAATGACAGGTGCTTTTATGCTTTCCTGAGGTAGGTTCAAAGTGCTGGAGTGTCTTGTGCTCCAGACCTTGAAAGCGAGATTCTTGGAAAATGGTTTCATGTGGGTTGAATTGTTCTATCTCACCAACCATTCAGAGAATTTTAATTAAGCTCTGTTGTATTCATCCCTGACTCTTAATAAAGCCCTTTATTTCCTAACTCAGTTCAGAATAGTTACATATTTTGTTTGAAGTACAGCCCGCACCAATTCACCACACAGGAGGGGTGTACAGATAAAGGAGTTGGTGTAAATGAAAAACCCCTTGAGACTCAGTTGAGTGTCAAGGTCTGAGCTGGGAGGCAGAAAGTCCCTCCTCTAATTTCAGCTCTGCCAGAGAGACTGGAACAACTCAGCCTTCTTTTTCCAGAGCAAAAATGAGAATGCTGAAATTGGTTTACTTCATTGAGCACTGGCAGGAAGTATTAGGAAGACAATGTCTTTAAAGCATAAAAAGTACTTGGAAAAAAGTTATCGTATTACTTGTAGGGTCATGAATATTCTCTGATAGATGCAATTGCATAAGAAAAATGTGTTATTACAGACTCAATAGCTAGCCCAGGGTGAATGCTGGGATGTATCCCAAGGACTCTCCTGCTCTGCAAATTCTTTGTTTCTCCTTCAAGCGTGATCACATACAGTTCTGTGGAGTCAGCACTTTTTTTTGTTTCATTGACTGCTGATTACTTCATTAATTCACTACTTATTTCTTGACTGTTTTACTATTTGCTCAGCACTGCAGATACAAAAAGTGGGTCAAACATGACAGTTCTTTTATTCAGTCAACATCTATTTATTGAGCACCTACTGTGTGCCAAGCACTGGGATATAAAGATGGTAGCCATAGTCACTGCATTCTATATCTTGCTACTCAAATTGTGGTCTGGTGACCAACAGCTTGAGTAAGTATCTCCTAGGAGTTTGTTAGAAAAATGCAGACAAACGGAATCAACTTTTAACCAGCATATTAACAAGATCCCTAGGCAATCTGTATGCACATGAAAGTTTGAGAAGCACAGCTCTAAGAAGACTTACGTCATGGTGAGTTTAGTGGGAAAAAAACAAATTAGTGGTTTAGACACCTAACTGATATTGGTTGCCAGCTTTCTGCTCTGATGCTTGTAACAGAATGGATCAAGTCATTTTTCTATGGTATAACTCAATGTATTATCTTCAAAATAGAGATAATAATATCTGCCCTTCCTCCCTCATGTGCTATTATGAAGATCAGATGAGAAAATAGTTGCCGAAGTGTTAGTGTCATCCAAAAGCAAGGCATTGCTATTGTAACATATAAGTTTTGAAGGAGCTTCTGTATACTAAGCCTGGCTGCACTGCCCAGAAACTGGAATTTTATTCTGATTTAACAATTGCCTGCATTGTGATTCTGTGTTAAGGCATTCTTACCTCTACCACTCAGAGATGTGAGTAACAGGCTTGCGAAGGCGCCAGCATGCAGAGAGGTTCCAGTGCTTGTTAGCTCTAGCTATACAGAAGTTGTTGTGGTAGACATTTTATGTATTTAACTCATTTCAATAAAACTTAATGAGGGCTAGTCTACTTGGAAAAACTTTGGGGTATGGCAGGCTTGGTTCCTGCCTTCAAGTAGTGTTTAAGATGGTGAGGTAATACACAAAATAATTGTAATTCATGATACAATAATGTAGATGTGCTGAGTGTGGTTCAGACAATAGAAGACATGGGTAGATTTGTAAAACACAGAAGAGGCTGGATGTGGTGGCTCATGCCTGTAATCCCAGCACTCTGGGAAGCCGAGGCGGGTGGATCACGAGGTCAAGAGCTCGAGACCATCCTGGCCAACATGGTGAAACCCCGTCTCTACTAAAAATACAAAAATTAGCTGGGTGTAGTGGCGTGTGCCTGTGGTCCCAGCTACTCGGGAGGCTGATGCAGGAGAATTGCTTGAACTCGGGAGGCGGCGGTTGCAGTGAGCCGAGATTGCGCCACTGCACTCCAGCCTAGCACCTGGTGACAGAGCAAGACTCTGTCTCAAAAAAAAGAGAGACTGGAGTCTACTGAGAGAAAAAGTGAGGGTGCTCAGAAAGCCACTCTTTTGTAGGTTATGCTTCCCCAGCCATAAAATATTCCATAGCTGTGTGAAAATGACCAATTTCAGCCTCCAGAATCACAGAGGTTGGGAGCGCCTCAGAAATGGGAATGTAGAGATCTGAATTATACTTTAGGCTCTATAAGAAAATTGCCTTCTTTGTCTTTCTCCTGTCTCCTCTCTCTCTCTCTCTCTGTCTCTCAGAGACAAGATCTTGCTCTGTCACCCAAGCTCTAGCATGGTGGCTACAGCGATCATAGCTCACTATAGGCTCAAACACCTGGGCTCAAGTGAGCCTCCTGTCTCAGCTTGTAGCTGGGACTACAAGCTTGCACCACCATGTCTGGCTAATTTTTAAACTTTATTTTATTTTTTATAATTTTAGTGTTTTTTTAAAATCTTTTTGTAGAGATGAGGGTCTCACTCTGTTGACCAGGCTGATCTTGAACTCCTGGCCTCAAGCTATCCTTCTGCCTTGGCCTTCCAAACTATTGGGATTACAGGTGTGAGCCACAGCCCTTATCCAATCTTCTTTGTTTTCTTAAATAGGAAAACAGCAGGAGGAACTGCTTTAGTTGGTATGTGATGTAAAGTTGTGAAAATAGCAAAAGGTTGTCTTTGCCAAGCATCATCCCTGTCTGCCATTCTGATCCTCTTTTCTCCCATCAATCTTCTGTTCCAACTTTTTTTGTTCCTTTTTGGGGTACTTCTTCTGTTGTCTTACTGCCATTTTGAACTCCCTTGGTCACAGCCCCAAGTTCTTCACCAATTTTGCATTTGATTAGCAGCAGTAAGTATTCCCTTTACAATTATTCTTTCACTATCATAATTTTATTTCTCTCCACAAATAAGCACTGAGCACCTTCAGAAGACAAACACATTTTTTTCCTCAGTGAGATTCCTTTTGGGTGAGAAAGTCATATACCAGTCAAGCAAATTAGTGAAACAGGTTAATTTCAGTTAGCAATAAATGCAAAACAGTTCAAAAGTTGGAGGCCTGAAGATGAGGGTGAAGAATTAGGACCCATTTTCTGCAGAGTGGGTGGATAAGGGCTCATTGAGGCTGTGACATATGAACTGAGACCTAATCAATGAGGAGGGGCCAGCTGTTCTGAGATCGGGGAGGCTCATTCCATAGAGAGGAAGTGCAGACGCAAAGGCACTGGTCATTCCAGATTTTTCATACAGGAGGTGCTTGAGGGTGGGTTGGCAGGAAGGGGAGTTTTGGGACTTGTCTGGAACCTGCCTTTGCAGAGCAAGTATATTGTTTTTGCTTATATTGTGTGTTGGTTGTATGCTTATATTATGAGTGGCTTAAGGAATGTTCACGGATATTTTTATGGAGGGGAGAAGAGCTTCCATACCAAACTTCTGTAAGCCCTTTCTTGAAGACTTTGGTAAAGACTCAGATAAAAACAAGAAATGTCAGTAGGACTAGTGTGGCTGGAGTTTGCTGTGTTTGGGCAAAAGGTGGGATGACCTGAGGCCTGACAAGTCCATCAGGCCTTATAGGTAGGCAGTGATGGCAAGGCGTTTACATTTTGTTATGAGTGTGATGGCATGGCATTGGAGGGCTTTGATTAGAAGTGACAGAACGGTGATTTTCATGTTTTGATTTACAAAAACACCCAATTCACAGGTAGGTTCAGAATATGATTAAATTAAACTGAAACACTAAAACCAATACTCATGTCATGGACAACTGAAATTCTGTATAATTATCATTTATGGTGACTGAAGCTAGGAATGGCATCTTTTGTGACTCCTGTTCATAAGGCATGGCTCAGATGAAATGCAAGATAGAATAAAGGCAATTATAAGTATCTTAGCTTTAAGTGTACTCTTTCTATTCTGCCCAAAAAACATATCAGAATGCATGAGTAGTGCAATTATGGGCACTACTTTCAGGTCTGCCTGGAATTAGGCATATAAAGAATTAGAATTAGAACTACTCATTACACATTATTCCCAGCACGCCTCCCAAACTGATAGTTAACCTGTCTGTTTTTGAAGTTACTCTCCTTCTTCTTGCCACCATCAAAATCTCTTCTCAGGTAAGTTATGATGGTTTAGTTAACACTCAAGTGTCCATAGGAGACAGTGACTTAATTTGTTTATTCTCCAAGAATGTGCATTGGAATAGGAGCAATAGTTTCATGTGAGTGAGTGGAAGCATGAGTCAGGGTTATAGAAGGCCAGTATTTGGGCAAGAGCCCTTCTTAGAAGTCCTGCAACTACTCCACCTATGCAGTCTTAATGTTTTAGAATACTGTTTCTTCTTCCTACCACCTTGTGGCTTCCACATTCTTAAAAATGAATGCTGTAGCCCTCCAGAAATGCCTGAGACTCAAAAGGTAATGAAAAATAATTCATAGCTATCAGCATTTTTACCTTTCCTAGGAAGGGCCCATCTTTAGAATAGTTTCTCATTATATGAAGCAAAAGGGGTCTTTTGAATAATGCAAAACCACTAACAGTTAAAACAATAGCTGCTACTGTAGTATTTTCTGTGTGCCAGGCTCTATTCTGAGCACTTACTTCTATTAACTTATTTAATCCTTGCAACAGCCCTGTGTAACAGGTATTATTGTCATCCCCATTTTATGAACAAAAAAAACAAAGGCAGTTATGATAAATTCATATACTCTAAATATGTGGATAATTTGGGAGTTCTGAATATGTAGCATCACCTCATTAAGAGCTTCAGCCACAGAGTCAGATCCCAGAGGATGTAATTTATTAATTACTAAACTTATTTCTGCAGAATGCACCAAAGGTTTCCACTGTTGGGAAGGAAGATGCTTTATAAAAAAATTTTAGTCTTGTTAGAGAGTTCAATAAAGCTATGGAGAGGCTTTCAACTTTTAATTATTGAATAGTGAAATAGAATTTCAGATGAATCCCCCAGATGTAATTTATATTATAATAATTTACACTGCTTTATGTACAGACGTCAGGAAAGATGGCTCTAAATGAATTTTATGGGACTTAAGGGACGGCTTGCGGTTCTAGCTCTAGGGATGAAGGCCTGTCTTCATCTCAGCGGGGAGCTATGAGCATCTCAGAAACCAATATGATGAAATCTTCTTTAAAACCTGAAAAGGTCAGAGATAAAAAGCCCTTTCAGACGAAATATTTGACTTCTAAGGTAAAATTGCAAGTTAAGGCTAACAGCAAGGTCTGTCTCTTCTTTTTTTAATTATATTTGGCTTTTCCTTATGGACATGACCAAGAATTCGTTTGTTAGAAGTCACCAAAAATATGTGATTACTCTTGTCCTAACTTCTTAAAGACTTAGCTATTGCAAATTTAACTCAGAAACACTTTGGGTTACTCTTCCAGTTCAGATGAAATACCTTCTCTCTGTCTCAAAAACAAACAAATAAGCAAACAAAAAACAAAAGCCTTGCAAAAATAACGGTTGCTTACAGATAAAATAAAAGCAACTGCCCATCTTTCATCACTGGTCTTTTAAAACTGCAAGTTGTCTTTCTAATTTCTCTTCAACTTTTGACATACAACTCAGAACACCTTTTCACAGACAGGTTATATGGTTATTTCAAACACTGTCTAAAAACTCTATAAAGAAATTTGATTAAATTGGAAGCACAGATGACTGATACTCTTAAAATAATTGCTGCCTTAGTGATTCAACATGTGAGCGCTGCCGTTTATTACACTTTTAAGTGAACTAATCTAAATTAAAATCTTCTAAGATCAATAGCTCATTTTTTTAAACCACAGAGCATTCTTAATGCATTGCCAAGCCAGATAAGTCATATTTTCAGACCTTGAAAATCTATAGCAGCCTACTGTGTATTTGGTAACACATTTTATAGGAGGCTTCTTTTATTTTTTGCACAAATATATTAAAAATATCAGCCATTCCAAGCGTGTCTCTAAACACATCTAGTTCATTTTCTAAGCATACCTCCTCGCTTGAAAGATGTCATTATTATCTTTTTATGTGTAAAATTACTTATCAATCTGGTCTTTTATTAACTGAACAACAATTTGAGTCATGCATCTGCATTGCTGTTAGGTGATGGTAAAATTCTGGCAAAATTATAGAAAGAAAATAGTGTAAACAATTCAGTTAACATTGAAACTCACTCAAAGATGTGGTGTTGGAAATAAGGCAAATTCCTATGGGCTTCTGAGACAGGGCTAATGTCTGTGGGGATTTGGACTGGGTAGAAGTCAACTAAGTCAGCCCCCCTTTGTTTGGCTCCCATGGCAAGGAATATAGAGTCCTAATTTGAAAAGGACAATCCAAATTTTGATTACCTATATCAGAAATGGTGTTTTGGAAAAGGTTCCAGATAGGCTTTACTTGTAGGCTAAGAGAAACTTGAATGTGATGCTGAGATACTGTGAGGGTACCAGTAAACAATCATCTCAGAGATCCATTATGTTCACAAAGCAACTTCTAGCTTTGGCTGTTGTCTTCAACCCCCTTAGTTCATCTATTTTGTGTTAGGGAAATACTGGAGACCTACCTTGGCCTAGAATTTTTGGGGAGTCAGGTCATATTGCTTTTCTCCCCCCCATCTTTGTAATTTAGATATAGTTTCTAAAGGAAAGAGAAAAGAAGACTGCTGGCCAATTCAGGGTTCTGGCTGCTGAAGTATCCTCCCCATTTGCCATTCCCACGTTAGTCCAAGAGGAAGTCAAGGGGAATGAGAGAAGACTACACTCTCTTAGGAATTATTCTACGTGATCGCTCTTTCAGTTAGTCTTCTTTTGTGCCACAACTTCCCCTGCCCACCATACTCCCATATCATATCATCTGGCTGTATGCATGATCATTAAGCTTAAGTTTTATTCTGCATGGCTAATATCATATAACACCTTATCCTTAAAACCCTTGCAGGAGATAGTGAGTTTTTGGAGATGGCAGAAGGTAAAGTATAGCAGTGCTATATTAAGATAAAATATAAGGTGTTTTTAAAAATAAATTCAGTAAAGTTGTGGGATATACAATCAACATATAAAAATCAGTTGTGTTTCTATACATCTATACACTGACAATGAACCAGCAGAAAAAGAAACAAAGAAAACAATCCCATTTACAATAGCATCAAGAATGAAATTCTTAGGAATAAACCAAAGAGGCAAAAGACTTATGTGCTGAAAACAACAAAACATAGATGAAAGAAAAGACATGAGTAAATAAAAAGACATCTTGTGTTCATGAATTGGAAGACTTAATATTGTTAAAATGTGCATACTACCCAAAACGACTCACAAATTCAATGAAATTTCTGTCAAGATTACAATGGTATTTTTTTGCAGAAATAGAAAAAACAATACTATAATTTGCATGGAAACAGAAATTACACCCCAGAAAAGTAATCTTGAGAAAAAATTAAAATGAAGGTATCACACTTTCTGCTTTTAAAACATATTTCATATCTGTAGTAATTAAAACAGTATAGTACTTACAGAAATATAGATATATAAACCGATGGAACAGAATAGAGATCCAAGAAATAAACCCGCACATATATAGTGAAATGATCTTTGACAATGTTGCCAAAAATACCTGATGGGGAAGAGATAGTCTCTTCAACAAATGATGTTGGGAAAACTCAATTACAACATGCAAAAGAATGAAATTGCACCCTTATTTTAAACCATACACAAAAATCAACTCAAAATGGGTTAAAAATTTAAACATAAGATCTGAAACAGTAGAGCTACTGGAAGAAACCATAGAGAAAACTTCACAGTATTGGTTCTGGCAATGATTTGTTTGCTATGACACCAAAAGCATAGGCAACAGAAGCTAAAATGGACAGGTGAGACTACCTCAAATTAAAAATCTTCTGCACAAAAAGGGACACAATCAATGGAATGAAAAAGGCTACCTACATAATCAAGGAAAGTATTTGCAAACCGTATATCTGATTATGGGGTTAATATCAAAAATATATAGGGAACTTCTACAAAAAAATCAACAAAAAACTAAAACCCCTCATCCTCAAATAACTTGGTTAAAAAATGAGCAAAGGATTTGAATAGACGTTTCTCTGAAAAAGTACATTCAAATGGCCAATAGGTATATGAAAAGATGCCTAATATCACTACTCATCAGAAAACACATCAAAAACCACAATGAGATATCACCTCATACCTGTTAGAATGGCCATCAAAAACAAATAAACACACACACGAACAAGAAGTAGGTGTTGCTGAGGTGGTGGAGAAATTGGAACCCTTACTCACAGTCAGTGGGAATGTACAGTGTGGTGCAGCCACTATGGAAACTAGTAATATGAAGATTCCTTAATAAATTACAAATAGAACTATGGTGATCCAGCAATCATACTTCTAAGTATTTATCCCAAATAACAGAAATCAGCATCTCAAAGAGATACTTACATTCCCGTGTTTACTGAAGCATTTTTCACAATAGCCATGATATGGAAGTAGCCTAAACATTCATTAATGGATGAATGGATAATAAAAACATAGTGTATACATATAATGGATTATTACTCAATCTTAAAAAGGAAGGGTATCCTGCTTAGTCCATTCAGACTAATATAACAAAACACCATAAACCAGGCTGCTTATACACAACAGAAATCTGTTTCTCACAATTCTAGAGGGTTGGAATCCAAGATCATGACCCTGGCAAATTCAGCGTCTAGGGAGGGCCCACTTTCTGGTTCTCAGATGGTGCCTTCTTGCTGCATCCTCACATGATTCTCTCTGGTGCCTCTTTTATAAGGATGCTAATCTCATTCAAGGGGACTCTACCCTTATGAACTGAATCAGCTCCCAAAGATGCCGCCTCCTAATATTATCACATTGTGATTAGATTTAAACATGAATTGGAGGGGCACACAAACATTTAGACTGTAGCACCTACTTACACTGCAACATAAATGAACCTTGAAGATGTTCTAAGTGAAGTAAGCCAGTCACAGAAGAACAAATACTGCATGATTCCATTTATACGAGGTGTCTAAAATAGTCAAACTCAGAAGCAAAAAGTAGAATGGTATTTGCCAGGCACTGGGGGTTAGGGGGAAATGGTGAGTTGCTGTGGAGTGGGTATGCAGTTTCAGTTCAGCAACATGGAAACGTTCTAAAGATCTAAACATTGTGCTTATAGTTAACAATATTATACACTTAGAAAAATTTATTAACAGAGTAGGTCTCATGTTTTTCACAATAAAAAAACATATAAAATGTAGTGTGTCAGTATCCTCTGTAATATGTAGAATTGAACTAAAATGCAAACCAGGATATTTAGAGTGGTCATTTTTATGACATATTGCTATATTGGGTGTTGATACTTAAGCTAATTATTAATTAGTAACTAAGGCTTAGAAACAGTGATAAGACTGGCCTTTGTATGGCCTGTAGACTTTTTTCTAATTGCTTTATAGTAGGACCGTATGTGAGAAATTGATATTAAGAGACCTGCTTACAGCTGGAACGTTTAATAATAGGTCACATGTCTTGAGAGCCTGTGAAGTGTTAGGCACTATTCTAAGCACTATTTGTACATTATCTCACTTAATAATTACAACAATCCAGTAAGTTAGATACTATCATAATTGTCCATGTTTTACACATAAGAAAACTGATTAAATCACTTTCGCAAAGCTCACGAATAGCAGAACTGGGATTCAAACCCAGGCCTTCCACTTTCAGGGCTTGTATTCTTAACCATTTAATCTCTCCCTCTCCTTGTCTGTTCTCTTCACTGCTTCCAAGAGCTGGGCTCACTGTCTACAAGCACTCTTCTTCTGAGTGCTGACATCTATTGTGGCCCCAGATGAACCCATAGTTGAAGCAGGCAATTTTAAGCATTGTCTTACTCTCCTTCAGCAGGACCTGGTTATAGGCCTCATGCCATACTCGAGCTCTGAGCGTTTTGGTGAAGACCTTCCTTATTGAAGTCTACACATCTCTTTTCTGGCAAGCATCACAGAGCTTTGTCGTGTCTTTGGTATCCTTGTTGAAGACCAGACTCTGCCTTTCTTCCACAGAGGACCACAGTCTCCTTTCCCCTCCATGGACTCTGCTCCTCTGTTTAGAAATCCCTGAATCACTTGCTTCTCAAATCATGATGCAGCTTGTTCTAAAATGCACTAGGCACTCCTTTATATTATTAGGCTATTCACTCCACTGGAGAGGAACCTGTTGGACTTATTCACCATTGCACCTTTATCACTGAGCCCATTGCTTGGCATGGACCAGGCATGTAATGAATATTAGTTGAATGAATTAATGGGAAGTTTCTTCATCTTCTGTGTCATCTCAGAGGGCAGACTGCAGGTCAGGCTTCATCTCCTTTACTTTCATCATTTGTTCCTTGACACTGGGAAACTAACCATCTTCTTCTGGGCCTAAGTTTTAATAATGGCAACAGACAGACAGAATGTGTCTACATTTAAACCTTCTCATTTACTCAGATGACACAGAGATTAAAGGTCTACTCCCTGACCAGATGCCTTCACGTTTTAAAAATGTAATCTAGCTGATCTTATGCAATGCACAAACAGACTTCAGAATGAGACTAATGAATGACATTTACATAAACAAGCTATCAATATTAAAATAGCATGAAGGAATCTTTAAATGTAGCATTAATTAGAAACCTGAACTAATTTCATTATTAGGCATTGATACCCTGGGAAAATGATCACACTCTTGAAATGCTGAAATAAAAGTTTATAAGATATCTTTTGTGTGAAGAGTAATATAAAAGTTTCATTATTTGATTTTTAAAATTATAGTTTATAGCAATTACATATTTTACTTTGTCATTTTCAACAGCTTTTTTTGCAGTATAATTCACCTACAATAAAGTTTACTTAAGTGAATAATTCAATGACTTTCAGTAAGTCGACACAGTTGTACAATATCACCACATTTTAATGTTATAACACAATGTCATTCTTCACGTCCTTCACATTAAGATCTGCTATACAACATAGTTATAGTTGCTTATTTTAATTTCTCAATTCATTTTAAAATGACTGAAAGGACACTGACGATTTTGGAAACTACTGATCAGGAAACTGAGCAATGAGCTTGCATTGGGTAGTGGCTAGTGCAGTTGGTATGTTAACTTGCTGTGGGGAAACCTCTCATTTCTCACCCTTTGTGTGCACATTCTTATTATATCTTTGAGAGGCAAGTGCCTGGTTAATTTCAACATGATAGGCTCTTGACAGGAGATGTTCAAGGAGAGGCAAAGCTAGGGAAGGGTGCGGATGCGAGTAACAACCAACTGATTCCCAGGAGCACATTCTCCAAAAGTAGTGCCTTTTCATGCATTGAGACTCAGACATAATACAGTGAAAGGATAGAACCTGTTTTATGTGCTCATTCCTGTGACTGTAACAATTGGTCTAGGGAGATGAATCTTTAGTTATAGGGAGAGGGGAGTAAAGGATTGTGCCACGCTTTTACAATAAGAATATTCTATTAGTCAGAGGCTAGTTGATGCTGCACAAATGAGCAACAGATCTCAGATGTTTACAGCTACAAGGATTTCCTTCCCCTCATGTTACAAGCCCAATGCAGGTCAGTAGATGGGCTCTGCTGATTCATTGTTACCATTCTGGCACCCGGGCTCATGCAGGCTCAATTTCTACACAGACTTTCATGTTTGCCACAGCAGACAAAATCAGTGCTATGGGATCTCACATTGGCATGTAAATACTTCAACCAGAATGTAGTTCATGTGACTTTCACTCTCAACCCACTGGGCAGAATTAGCAACATGACCATATCCAATTTCCAATCTCAAAAGGACAGAAAAGTCCTCCCTTGTGCCCAGAAAAAAAAATCAAAAAAGGGCAGAGAAGTCCTCCCTGTGTCCAGAACGTACCTGCACATGTACCCCTTGTATCTAAAATAAAAGTTGAAATAAAAAATCAGTAAAGATTGTTACATACATAGCATCTAATGAAATGAGGGAAAACATCAACAATAAAAAAAGATTGAGATGCCAAAATTCTAACATCAGAGTTTCTTTTTAGTGAAAGAACTCTTTTCATTTGGGAAAATAATTTGATAGGCATCTTGGGATAAGGGTTAAGAACTAACAAACTGAGCAAGCAATCTCTAAAGAGTTTAATCAGAACATATGCAGGATTTTTATCAGAATAAGTTTTGGTGTTGCCATTATTGCATTTAAGATTCTTGAATCTAGTCTCCAAATTTGGAAATGTAGTTTTGTCTTATGGGTTTTGGTTATTTTCATTTACTCCATTCTTTTACAGTTTTTAATTATTCTTTCTCCATTTCACACCAGCCCAGATTTGTGTGACTTTAATGTGGTTAGCAGAGGAACCAGTAGTTTATGCCACTAATTTCCATTCCTACTTCTTGAGTCTCACACAGCAGTAACAAGTTAGGAATGTCTTTTTAGCTCAAGAGAAAAATTCACCAAATATTTTTGTGAATGGGTATGTGTACGGGAAACTTGTGCTACTAGCATGAGTGGCACTGTCAGGACCTCTATCAGCAGCATCTCTTGAGGTTGGAAAATCAATGTGGCTCAGATGCTTGGAAATGAAAAGCTTCCTGCTCCAGATTTCGCCAGGAGGTTGTGCCCTTTACTAATTTCAGCTGTGGTTACAAGAATGATAAAATGGAAAAATAAATATTTGTGCAATGACTGAGGAAAGTCAATTAGTTTTGCACCAAGGAGAAATAATGTAGAACTCCTCATGTCTCATAATAAATTGGGTCTCTCCACATATATTTAAGAATGCATATATACAGTACAAATGTACTTTAGCACTAGAATAAAATATATTCTGCAAGTTTTAGTAAAGAAATATTAAAAAAGGATCTGTAATAATATGATCTGGGTGTATAATAATTGATCTAGTGAATGTCAGAGTTTTTTGTTTTCTTCTAGAATGCATCAGCTTCAGTGACCTTCCCCTCTCTCTAGCTGTGTTCCCTCTACTCAAAGCAGCACAGAGGAAACAAAAACCTGCCAGTTAGCAGTGCAATTTCAAGCTTAATATTCTTGCCAACTCCAAATATTATTTGTTTTTGTGGTAGAAGAGTCCAATCTAGTATAGCTTTTTCTCCATGTTAGTTGACGTGACAACTAGATCTGAAAGTACTTTGTGATTTTCTTTTTTATTTGATAAGGGAGAATTGCCCATATGATAACAGACTGGTTTTATGTATGAAATATTAATATGAATAGTCTTTATTTATTAAGCAATTACTATGAACTTCATATATAAAATTCACTTTAAATTACTGCATTTAATTTTTATAACTATTTTAGAGAAATTGGGATTAGAGAAAAATCATTTATCCCCATAAGAAAACAAGTTCAGAAAGATTTTGATAACCCAGTTGGTGAATGGGACCCAAGTCTACCTGACTTCAGAGGCTTTACTCTGAATCGCTCACTATGTGATGGCTTTCTCATCAGTACGTTCCATCCATCATCCATCCATCCATCCATCCATCCATCCATCCATCCAACCCATTTATTGATTTATAACAAACATATTCTTCACCTATGATATGTTGGATACCATTTATGAAGACCTGGGGAAACAACAGGGTGAAAACAGCCAAAGCCCCTGGCCTCTAACAGCTTATATTCTCATAGGAGTAGATGAGATGAGAAACAAAATTATAGGGGGAAGAGCGATAGCAATAAGGGCGCTGAAAGGAATGAAGAGCGCAGTGTGGAAAGAAGAAACTAGAAATGGCTGAGCTCACTGCGCTTCTCACAGGGGGATCTGAGACGGGCTGTCTGAGGAGGTGATGTCTGGCAGGATGAGAATGCAGCAATCATGTCCACAGCCAGCACATGTTCCAAGCAAAGGCGACAGGGCTGAAGTTGTCTGTAGCACCATTTCCAGGCAACTGAAGCTTACTCGAGTGCCAGTGTTAAAAACAAAGCAGCTAGTTCAGTGGAAACTATCTACAGTCAATTACACACCATACTGCTCTCTAGAAGACAGGCCACTGGACCTGTCTTTGGGTTTTTGTTTATGAGATTATCCACAGGTATATAAATGTATTCATTTTAGCTAAGCATCTCTAAAGCCTAATTGATATGTGTACCACATTATTTTTGAAACCTAGGAAAAAGGAGTCTCATGTGGAAGTTCTTAGGGAAAAATGATGGCAGCTCACACTTATAATTAGTCTTTTTTTATTTCTTAATGTTTTAAATTACTTTTTATTTGGTAATCTTCCCATTTCCTCTCATCTACTGCATAATCAGCTGCTGAGTGTTTGTAAACACTGTGCTGAAGAGCAATAACTAAAACTCTTCATGGAAGAGATCTGCAGTATAGAGCAACAAAGGTAATATTGCCCTCAAGGTGTTGGAAGAGACATTATTTCTTGTGCACTGTCGTTGACTCTCACAAGTAGACTAAGCAGAAAAAGATTCACCTTCTTGTGACATTTTCCTGAAAGGAAAATATTTGAATTGATGTGACTAGGTAAATGTTTCATTTTAAGTTGTCCAACTGTTCAGCACAATATTGTAAGTTTGTGTCTGTAATTCCAGGCTCTAGGGAGTATGAAAGCCATGAGAAATTATCAGATGATGTGTGATGTGTGATGTTGTTTTTGATTGACAGAGTCAGATCTAATAATCCCAAGAGCTAAGATAGGCGTTTCTAATTTTTAGTGTTGATACTGAAGGTAACTGGCCTGGAGGTATTCACCTTTTTCCTTCCTCACTCTTTATTTTGGTTTTGTGAATGAATTTATATACTTTAAGGATAAAATGTCGGCAATGCTGTGTGACGTGTTGCAAGCTTGCAATGAGATGTATATTACCTGGTACCAAATGTATTTCTTTTCAAAGGATATTCTCTCTTATATAAATTCTCAGGGATCAGAAGTTACATCTGTCTAAATTGCTTGAGTATAGCATCAGCTTAGCGCTTAGCCATTAGAAGTATGAATTTTGTTAAGGCATGGGCAGAAGACAATGTGGCGATTGTTGGGTTGAGCAATTACCTGAGTTATCTCCTAGGGCTCCTTGCTTTCTTCTTTCAGTTTTCTCCCAGTGAAAAACCACTTTTGTGAACCGTAGCCTGTTCAAGCTGCTAGTAAACAAGAGGTGAGTGAGAAGTGGGAATGCACTTGCTGAGTCATGGGGGCATTATGGAACAGCGGCCACAAGCATCACACCTTCCCAGTCCAGGAGGTAGAGAACTGGCCTGGGAGTTTCCTAGCAGCAGCCACAGGAAAGGAAATGGTCTCATTATTGATGCTTCATTACTGATGCTACCTTAGTAGTCACCAGACTGCAAATTCGGTTTAAAAAAGTATGTGTGTGTGTGCATGTGTGTGTGTGTGTCTGTGTGCATGCTCATAAATGCACAAAGAATTTCATAAAGACATTCAAAATATTCTTTTAGAAAATGATGTGTTCCCCGTTGTTGCCTAGAGTAAGAAGACTTGCTGTCCATTGCCTAATCTCTTGAACTTTAAAACACCTTGCAGAGCACGTGTTACTTTTTAAATCAAAAAAAGTTAAACGTTTTATTTAGCTGGCATTTAATGGGTAGCACATTTTATTTATTTTAGCAAGAAATGACTTCTCAATCCTTAGTGTAAATAGTGTACACAACAAAATACTTGGAAAGTGTTTCCTTTAATCTGAAGGAGGAAGGGGATTATTTTTACTGACAAGAGCCTTCTGAGATTTCACAGTGGTGTCATTCACTTTTTTCTGGTTAGGAAATTGGGGCAGAAAGAAGCAAACATATTCAGTGATACACTGAAAATCAGTGAGAGGGAGAGAATTCAAACTCACAGCCTCTAAGTATAACAACAGAATGTATTTAGCATGAAAACATGTTTGTTTCAGCAGCAAGATGAGTTAAAATTTAGGGTGCTTGCGCTGGATTCGGTGTCAAGTGTGGTAGTCCTGAGAAGAACTATTCTCAGAGCGGAATTTAGTACACTGTTGGGTAGCAATTAGATAATCACATCTACCCAGCAAGGAGTTTCAATTAGTGGCTAATCACTATGTTGGATAAAAGTAGAATGCTCCAGGGTTTTTCATCTGGCCAGTTAGCACTGCAAAGGATGTGTTTGAGCAGACAATGAATCCACTGTGCTCAAACTTTAGGACTAGTCAGTGTCGTTTTTAGTTGGGAGTCTGGTGTTTATGAAAAGGTCAGGAGAAATGACTGTATGGTAAAAAGTGGATTAAAAATAAATGCTCTTCATTTGTTGTCAGCACCATCCATATAATGACGGTTCTAAGAAGTGATGGAAAATTAGTATCCACTGGGACATCATGTTAATCATAGAATTGATTTCTACTTTTGTTTCCTTCCATAGGAAAAGTTTAAGGCATGTCTCAGTTCATTATTCACTAGGTTTCTTGGAAACTAACTTGTGACTAGGAAATGCAGATTATTCCAAATTCCATTCTAACAACTCTTATTAAAAACATCATATTGTTTGTCATGTTGATTTTTGTTATATATGTAATACCTAAAATGGGAAAACATTGTAATTGTGTCCTGATATTATTTTTTAAGAGTTTAAGGAGAGAGAGATCCAAGATGGCCGATTAACAACAGCTCAGGATTGTAGCTCCCAGTGAAAGCGCAGAGAGCGAGTGGACGCCGCACTTTCAGACGAATTTTTGTTGCCCACAGACTAGGAGATTCCCGGCGGAGGAGCC